>MU738977.1:14237-24856 GCA_026770625.1 Nicotiana glauca | reverse complement strand
ACTTTACAAACTAGAACGCACAAGTGGTTGATAGAAGTTGCATTTTGACATTAACAACTTTTAACAAAAATAGTACTTCAGCAAAAGAGCAAAGCTGTCAAATATACAAATGCAACTATTTCATAAGAAAAGAAGAAAGCCTTAAAAGCTATCAAATATACAACTGTAGCTAATTATATATCCAATAATTTTTATAAAAGTTTTTCTCAAATGGTCTACAAAGTGTCTAATTGGCACATATATGATTTAGTTGAAGGGTCTGATAGGAACAACTCTATGTTTAAGTGCCCAAGTGACAAAAAAGGCCAAGTTTAAGGGCCCGGTTATGTATTTGGCCTATTAGAAATATCAGGGAAAGCTTTTGGGTTCAATTGACATCGGTCGTTACCGGGACAATTAGGAATTTCTCAATTTTGTTTGTTCTGCATTTTTTGATTTTCCTTCGGAAACGGTGAATCGTGTTTAAGAAAACAGGGCAACAAGAACAATAATACCTGCATAAGAAGAAATATTTGTTACCCATTAACCATAATATAGTGTTTTGTACAGATTCTCCTTTTCATCCTATTTGAAAAAGAGAATATAGTGTTTTGTGGGATGGTGGGTCAAGAACAATTAAAGTCAATCTGTGCAAGACCCACAAAACAAGAAAGTATAATATTGCGCTATAGTAAAATGCAATATTATACGTTTTACTTTAACGACTAAAATTTCGTTAAAATAAAGTTGCCATTTAGGTTTCAATTCACTTTTGCTAACTACTTCTCTCTCTATTTAATTTATATTGTTAAATATATATTTTTTGTTGTTTGTCCTAAATATTTAATGTAATTTTAAAATACTATGCAAAAACTTGATGAAGACAAAAAAAACATTATTTTAGTAGGTTATGTTCAAAAATAACAAGACTAGAATTATACAAAGTTAATTGTCAGCTTAAAATGGGTAATGCCAATTAGTGAACGTAGAGCATAAAACAAAATTATGCATTAAGTAAATAAAATCATTCAAAATTCTACTTGATTACATCAAATACGATTCGTAGAATATCAAAAAATGCAGGAAATAAATTATTCTGCATCAAAGCTATTTAAATTCTAGTTTAAAGTAGAGTGCCCTTTGAAAAGGAAGAAAAGAAGAGAGAGAGAGACAGATGGCATTCTTCAACTCCAATTCATATATATACACACACACACACACACACTTGTCACGACCCAAAAATCTCTCCGAAAGAGTCGTGATGACACCTAGTCACTAAACTAGGTAAGTCTAACATTAACTGAAATAACATTGATATTTATTAACTTAAAATGAAATTTCTCTAAATAATTTACCATTCCCAAAACCGGTAGTATAAGTCATAAGCTCTATAGAGTTTTTCGCTACCATTTCTAAACACAACCGTAAGGAAATAAGTACAATAGTGAGGATATAAAATAAGAAGGTGACTTCGAAGCTTGCGACCGCTGCAACATATTTACCTTGAGACTTCACCGCAACGAATAACTACTATCGACCAAATTTCTTACACTCCAAACATTTTCGAAAAGGTTCGATTTTCACATCATCACACTATCTTAGTCTCACCCGGCTATAGCAACTTGTGCCTATGTACGCATCAACTTTTTAATAGCGCTTAACAGTTGTTACATCCTTCCCCACTTAAGGTCATGTACCCTCAAATAAGAAGTAGAGTCCGCTCTCAAACACATAATGTAACTTTTCTTTTCCTTCGCATAATTTAGGGGATCGAGGTTAAAATATGTATAACGACCGATCGGGTCGTTACAATCTTTTTATATCAAACATATGAAAAATTTAATTCTTAAAATAATAAGATTTATGATAACTATTTTGCTATTAAATTTGTTCCAAAAATAATAATAACTGGCTATATTATACTCAATGACTTGTATATTCAAACCGGCATATCTCACACAATTAAGTTTAATATAGGAACGACATTTCACAATATTTACTTATAAATAAATCGATAAAATATAAAATAGATATAATCAATAATGAAGGATTTATCTTACATAACTCGTTTCTGTGGCATTTTAAAAAATGTAACTTTTAAATTAGAAAATTAATTTTTTTCTTATATTTCAAATAATATTTTTAAAGTGTATTTAGAGAATTTCAAGCTTAAATGTGTGGCTATAAATTCCCATGTAAATTATCAAGTTGCTATATTTACCTAAAAAAATAACTATAAAATTCCCATATAAATTTCAAGAATAAATCCCCAATAAAAACCATATGAGTGAAATATAAATTTGCAAAAATAAGTTTTCACCTAAAATCACACAAACAATCTTCAATTGATTTTTAGGTACTAAACCTTTAAGGTAAATTTCAAGAAAATATTTCCAGCTAAAATTAATAAGATTCAAGGTAAAAAGTTCTCAAGTAAAGTTCTAAGAAATAATTCAAGCTAAAATTGCAAGAACGAAGTTTCTAGGAGATTTTCTAACTAATAAAATTTTCATGTAAATCCTCAATAACAATTCTCAGCTAAATTCACAATAATAAATCTCCAAATTAATCCCTAAGGAATAAATACTCCACGTAAATCCCTAGGAAAAATCCCCCAACTAATATAAAACAACAAAATTCCCAAGTACTTTCGTAGATAATAACATTCCCAGGTAAATTCCCAAGGAATAATCCCCAACTAAAATCACAACAACAAATTCCCAAGTAAATCCATAGGGAAAATTCTCCCACTAATATATAACAATAAAATTCCCAAGTAATTTCGTAGGTAATAACATCCCCAGGTAAATCCCTAAGGAATAATCCCCACCTAAAATCCCAACAATAAATTCCTAGGTAATTCTCTAGGTAATATAATCCTTATGTAAATCCCCAAGAAATAATCCCTAACTAAATCCGCAAGTAATATTACATGGGGAAGTTCCTACGAAATTATAAAGGAAATATTTTTTTTATATTTTTTATCGTTTACCTAGGAAATTACCTACGAAAATGGTATTTGGGGATTATTTTCCCAAATAAATCTCCAGATAATATTTTGGCGCTAAATGGCGCCAAATTTATTTGCGGATTTACCTGGGGAAATTGAATTTGCGAGTAAATATTTTAGAGTCTAGGAATTATTAGATTTTTGCATGAATTATTTGCGGAAAATATTCCCATATAAAATCCCCATGTAATTTAAGATTTTCTTGTAGTGCAAGGGCATACAGTTCAAGCTTTGGCAATCAGACGCCCGCCTGGAGAGCAAATGAATACAGCTAAAGTTTTGGTAATCAGGAGACCACCTGGAGAGCAAGGGAGAACAACACAAGTTTTGAGGAAGGGAAACAATTTAAGTGTCGGTAATCAGGCATCCACCTTGAGAAAAGGAAACATATCAGATTATAATTCGAGTTCAGTAATCAGGCGTCCACCCGAAGAAAGGGAAAACATCTCAGATTACAATTCAAGTCAACAACAAAAGAAGCTTGAGGCAAGAATGCGAGTCAACAGTCCGAGACGATCAACGGAAGTTAGTCACAACCCATAATAATAAATAAAAAAAGGCAAGAAGTGAATCCAAATGCAAAAGTTGATGAAAGATGTGAGCTTCTCAAGACGTGGTTGAGGTCACAAGTACTGCATGTCCGATCTTGATCCGAAAAGATGAAGAGGAATGAACTAGCACATGCAGCTAGCAAGCATCAAGGTTCAAATCTAAAGTCTGCATGAAGAACCATTCAAGACTCAAGGTCAAGTTTCACAAGACTTATAGATAGGAATCTTGTAAATCGTAGTTGTCATGCTTAGCTAGTCTTTTTCATTTATTTTGATTTTGATGCAATATCAGGACTGCGGACCGGAACCTCGGCGGAACATCACCTAGATTGGCTCTCCACCTAGGCATACTCCATCATCTCGCTCACTTCTGAACTACACTGACCTGATTCCTTTATAGCAAAGCATATGTAGGCAACCTCGGAAGCAAGGTTCGGTCAAATCTTTCAAAAACGCTTCCCACGGAGTATTCAAGCGGGCAAAAATCGCTCTTATCTGCTCACTTTATCTTTGCAGGAAAATTCTTCGTGTTTCCGAGCAAAGAGGGGCAGCTGTGAGCACGTGATTTTCGCCCTATATGAATTACTCCAATAAAATATCAGAAAATAATTTTTCCCAACTTTTGCAATTTTATAGGATTTGTTTTGTAGAATTTTATTAATTATTTGCATTTTTTAGCATATTTAATTTCCATTAAAAATAAAAAAAAATAACATGCATTGCATTTAGATTTTGTTCACATTTTAGGATTAATTAATTAGTTAGTTGCTTTATTAAAAAATAAAAATCACAAAAATGATTAATTTTTACATTCTTAACTTTAAATTTTGGGTTATTAAGTTTCCTCTTTTAATTCAGGATCAACTAATTTTTATAAATATTAGGATTAGATAATTAGTTTAGTTGAATTAATTTAGGAATTTAGTTTAGGATTTAATTAATTAAAGAAAGAAAAAAGAACAACAAAAAGAAATAAAAATTGAAAAGCTTGGTCTTAAATTCGAAATTAGGCCATATAATGAGTGAGCCCAAATCTTTCAATACCCCTTCTTCACTTAAACTAGTAAAAATTGCACGGGGCGCCCTATTTGGGCGCCCCCTTTTAATCTGTACCCGCTTTGTCTTTCTGTTTGCACCCATGTCACGACCCCAAACCCGGTGGTGATGGCGCCCAACCCAACAGCTAGGCAAGCATGACCAAATATACTCTCAACCTGAGTTTAGAGCTCAAAATCATTTATTTTAAGTCATTAATAGCGAAGGAAACCAAAATAAACTGATAGTTATAAAAATATCCCGAAAATCTCACAGAACAACATATCTTCCCAAAGACCAGGGGTCACGAGTCAAGAGCCTCTATCAGAATATCAGAACAATACCGAAAATAAATCTACAAGTCTGAATGTACGCGGAAAGAACAAAACAGTAGAGTAATAAGGGGGAGTGTCGGGTCTTGCGGATGCCAGGCAGCTACCTCGACGATCTCAAATGAAACTCTGGATCAGCACAAAGCTCAGCTAAGCTTCCAAATACCTGAATCTGCACACATGGTGCAGGGAGTCGAGTGAGTACTTCCAACTCAGCGGTAATAAAAGTAAATAATGCTGAGGAAAAGAAAACCACACAAAGCACTATCTCATGCTATAAAATACAGAATCATCTTTTAAACTGCAGCACGCTTTCATGGTATTCCTTTTTAACAAATATGAGTAGATTTTTAAATCTCTTTTTAACATCTCTTCTTTCATTATTAACAGTTCAATACCTGGGTACAACATCAAACAGTGCAAGTCTGCACTCAAGTCAGCCCCTTGGGCTCAGCACTCCTTAACAATTTCCACCAGTGTATCTGGTCAACAAGGCAAATAACATATGTATGCCAGTAATGTATGAGTGCTAAATGTCATGCCACGTAGTACAAGTAGAACCAATGCATGAATGCAATGCAATGCACATGATGTTGTGGCGTACAGCCCGATCCATTTGGGCATACGGCGCTCACTGTGGGGGGTTCAGACTCCGTAGGGGCTCCTACAGCCCAAGCGCAATATCAATATCACTCCCGCTGCGGCGTGCAGCTCGATCCATGCATAGTCATGAATGCACATAAGCCTCTTTTGCATTAATCACATAGTAATTTTTCAGCTAAAATATCAGTTAAACATCAGTTAAGTTTTCAAATCTTAGAAAGATGGCTGAGTTCGCAAAATACCATTTTAAAACCTTAGACTGAGATGAAAATATGCACAGTATTGCCAAGACAGTGATACCAATCCCTGAAGGATTCAAATATTCGGCACGAAGCCCAAAACATGATAATCAATCCAGTTCATAATAATTAATATCTTTATTAGGGTGTCAATTCAATTTCAATCCATTAGGTAGTGTTTTTATTAAGCGGGACAGACCAAGTCACAATCCCCAATGGTGCTCTACCCCACGCCCGTTATTCGGCATGCAAGTCACCTCAATATAGCGCTATGATGTGCAAGTCCGGGGTTTACAAACCCTCAAGACATCATTTACAAGTATTACCCACCTCGAACCGGCGAAAACTCTAGCCCGCGACACCCTTGCTCCTCGAACCGGCCTCCACGTACGTCCAATCTATCCAAAATCATAAGGAATACATCATAATATGCTAGTGGGACATAACCCAATCGAAAGAACTCGAAAAATACTCAAAAATACGAAATTGGCAAATCCCGAGCCCCGGGACCACGTCCCGAAAAATTATGAAATTTACATTTCCGGAATCCTCGTCTCTCCACGAGTCCATACATACCAAGAACTCCCAATTCGGACAATAAATGGTCCCTCAAATCTCAATTTTAGAGTTTTTGCTCCAAGCCCTAATTTCTTAGAATTTTGCTATGTTTTCATGAATTTAAAGCATGATTCTTCAATAAAATCATGTATTTAACTCATAAAACTTACCTTCAACGATTCCCAGTCGAAACCCCTTCAATTCCCGTCAAAAAGCTCTCAAGAATGACCAAAAATATTGGAAAATGGGTTGTTTTCACGAGTGGTGTGTTTTAAGACATTCTGCCCAGGTATTTTACTCTTCGCGATTGCGGAGAACAATTTTCCGGCCCAAAATTCACCCTTCGCGATTGCGGTCAACCCTTCGCGATCGCGATCGCGATGCACAATTCCGGCTCCTCCGGACAGGCTTCAGTATAATAGTCATAACTTTTTGCACAAAACTCCATATGATAAATGGTTTGATGTTATGGAAATTAGACACATAGGGCTATAACTTTCATTTGTTTCTCATTTCCTGAATCCTTATAAATTTCGAGATATAAGCTTCCAAATTCATTCATGTATATTAGAGATCCTTCTCGGATAACCTATAGTGTAACGTCCATAAGTTTTTCCACAGATGTCCAAATCATGATTTCTTTAGCTTTCTGAAGACTAGACACGATGGGTTACAACTTTCGTTTTTGAATCACCTCAAAATTCTTTGTAGATAAAAAGATATGAGCTTCCTAATTAGGATCAATGCAACAGNTGTCCGCGATCGCATAGAACACTGATACAGACAGAAACCAGCAGTTAAAAATGGCCTAGAAATGGTCCGAAATCACCCCGAAACTCACCCGAGGCACCCCGGGACTTCAACCAAAAGCACTAACGCATCCTAAAACCTCATTCAAACTTGTTCCAATCATCAAAACACATCTAACAACGCTAAAACCATTAATTCGCCATAGATTCAAGCCTAAGTTTATCAAATTCTTCCAAAACTCACATTCGATCCGAAACCCAACCAAACGACGTCCGAATGACCTAAAATTTTGCGGACAAATCCAAAATCACCTAACGAAGCTACTGCAGCTCTCGGAATTCCATTCCGACTCCCGGATANATCTCCAAAATTACTTCTGATTGCGCTCCTAAGCCTTAAATCATCACCCGGAGCTAACTGAATCATCGGAATTCAATTCCAAGCCCTCTAACTCACAAGTCAACATCCGGCTGACGTTTCCAACTTAAGCCTTCTTAAAAAAGACTAAGTGTCTCATTTCTTATCAAAATTACTCCAATTAAATTCTAACGCACCCAATACCGATGATGAAACATAAAGCAATACAATAAGGGGAAAATAGGGCAGTAATATCTGAGACGACGGGTCGGGTCGTCACAACCCATACCTACTTTTTTGTTAAAAGCCAATTAAAAAGACTATTTTACCCTTTTTAATTAAAAGACTACTTTCTCTCCAAGTATACGCTATCTCTACTGTTTCTCTCTCCCGTTATTTGCATTTTTCGCTTTGCTCTTCTCATCAAACGGTTTTCGTCGTTCTTTCGAATTTTCAACTGCTAGTCGTCGTTTTTCCCATATTACGATTTAATCACAGGTACATTGCATTAACTTTCTGGTTTTTGTTTTATGATTTAATTTCTGGTTTTGGGTTTTGATTTTCATGTATTTATGATAGGGTTTAGTTTGATAGGTTGATCATGTTGTTAATATAATTTATTCGACGTTCAAATTTTTAAAAAATTTCAGAGTTAAACATATGATAATGGTACTTTAGGATAGGAGCTGAAGTTTTTTTCATGTTTTGGCATATTTTTTTTATTTGAATTTGTTTTTTTTTGGCTGAATGTTTTGTGCTTGCCGAAGTTTTTAGTTCAATGGTTTAGCTAGTGTAGGAGGAAAACTGCCTGAAGTTTTTAAGTAATAAATAAAAAACTTTAGCTGGTTGTATGTGGAAACTTCAGCCCCCTGCTGAAGTTTTGGAGTAATAACAAAAAACTTCAGCTGTTTTTCGAAGTTTTTTTTAGTGCAATAGTATTCTTTTTAATTTAACTAGGGTATTTGGAAAACTTCAACCTCCTGCTGAAGTTTTTGAGTAATAAAAAACAAACTTCAGCTGCTTGGCCGAAGTTTTTTTAGTGCGATATTATTTTTTTAATTTAGCCATTGTATGTGGAAACTTCAGCCCCCTGCTGAAGTTTTTGAGTAATAACAAACAAACTTCAACTGCTTGGCCGAAGTTTTTTTAGTGCAATAGCATTTTTTTAAATTTAACCAGGATATGTGGAAAACTTCAGCCTCCTGTTTAAGTTTTTAAGTAATAACAAAAAAACTTCAGCTGGTTGGCCGAAGTTGTTTTTAGTGCAATATGTTTTTTTTTAATTTTGCCAAGCTTCTTCTGAAGTTTTAAGTACTAAATTAAAACCTTCAGCTGAAGTTTTTGTTTTATACCTGTCGAACTTAAGCCTTCTTAGTTTGTTGAAATTTTAAATGATTTTTTTGATAATGTCCTGATGTTATTATTTGTATCTTTTACTTTTTTTTACAGATGGCTCCTAAAGCACCTAAAGATCCTAAAGTAGCTAGAGAAGGCAAAGCAGTTAAAAAGCCTAGACTACTTATAGTAGTCCCAGGTCCTTATTTCCTTCAGCCTCTACCTACAAAACCAGGACAAAGATATTTTGAGTTTATAGATTGGTTTAACTCTAAAGGTTATTGGAAGGGGAACCATGATTTGAAGGGTTTAATTGCATCTTTCTTGACTCATGCACAACAGGCTAAGCTTAGTAATGGTACATTTAAACACATTATTGCTATGGAGAATATCAAATGCAGCATGAAATTGGTTCATTGTCTGTGTCTTTCTCGAATATTCACGAATGATCGAGACTCTATTAGTTTCAAGATATTTGGGCATGACGTTTCCTTCACCCTTGAAGACTTTCATATTATGTGTGGTTTGCCGATAACAGCACATAATATTGAAAACCCAATTAATCGAAAGTGCACTGTTCTAAACCGGTATTTTGGTAAGTCGAAGGGTGTGTATCTGAAGGATATTCGAGATTTCATGACTCGCAATGCAATTCCAAAGAATGCTGTGAATTATCCACACGTATGCGAGAATGATGAAGATGCAGTTACGCTTGTGGAAATTCTTATTGTTGAGTCTATTTTGTTTGGGAAAAATAATGATTCATGTGTGAATGAGGAGTATGCATGTATTGTTGAGGACGAGAAGGCTCGTGTTGAATATCCCTGGGGTAATGTGGCTTATGATAAGCTCATTTATTCATTGAAACATGCATTGGACAAGCAGAACAAACATCATGCAACTGAGTATAAACTTACTGAGTTTCCATATCCATTATGTGTTTGGTTCTATGATGTCATGACCCAAATCCCAAACTCGATCGTGATGACGCCTCTCGTGAAGACAAGGCCAGCCAACCAATTTAAACAGCCTTTTCAACAATATATATATATACCTGGATTAAATAGTTTCAAGATGATTAAATAAAATGATTTCGCGGAATACAACCCAACACAGCCAAAACCAGGGTGTCACAAGTCATGAGCATCTAGGAGGGTCTTTATTACAATTTTAAAGTCTATAATACACAGAGTAAAATCTGGAAAATCAAGAAGAAGAAGGAACTCGGTGCCGCGAACGCCGACGGTCACCTTGCTTAGCTACGATAGCAATACCTTCGATACGCTACTAACCCGCTACCGGGTGAACAGTACCTGCAATTGCACGCGAGGAGCAGGGAGTAAAGTGAGTACTTCCAACTCAGTAGTAATAGGAGCGAATAATATCTGAGCAATAAGAAAACACGTATGAACACTCCAATATGCTATAACAGACAGTACAACCCCTTTGAGAAGATAGTAAAACCGTAACACCGAGAAAATCCTTTAGAAAATCTCAAGCTCAGTTAAAAATCTCTTTTGAAAATATGCCTTTTCAACAGTTGAGAAAAATAATTTCAACAAGTAGGAAATAGTCAGAAATCTGCCCCTCGGGCTCAGGATCAACCTCTCAGTACAGTATCAGCCCCGCGGGCTCACTCCTAACTCACAATATAAAACATCAGCTTCTCGGGCTCAGCACTCCTTAACATGTAACACCAGGGTATCTGGTCAACAAGGCAAGTAATAGCATGTATGCCAATGATATGCGAGTGCTAAAGATCATGCCACGTAGCACAAATAGGAATGAATACATGAATGCAATGCAATGCACATGACCGCTACGGAGCGTAGCCCGATCCATGGGTACCCTACGCTCACTGGGGGTGTGT
>MU738977.1:0-11956 GCA_026770625.1 Nicotiana glauca | reverse complement strand
GAAAAATTATAAAATTAACATCACCGGCTTCCTTATCTCGCCACGAGTCTAACCATACCAAAATTATCCAATTCCGACATCGTTTGGTCCTTCAAATCATCATTTTATATTTTGGGAGATTTCACCAATTTTCTTCCCAAATTCCATCCCAAATCACAAATTAAATGATGAATTCAATGATATATTCATGTAATCTAGCCAAATCTGAGTTAGAATTACTTACCCTGATGAATTTCTTGAAAAACCTTCGAAAATCGCCAAAATCCGAGCTCTCTAGGTCAAAATATCAAATAAAACCCAAAATCTCGTATTTATAGAGTAACCCTCGGATTCCGACAGTGCTGACCGCACAAAAATGACCGCGGTCCGCGCCCGGGGAGTGCTGATCGCACAAAAATGGTCGCGGCCGCGCAGCAATTTGACTGCAGTGACAGGCTTCACTATTTTGGCCATAACTTTCGCTACAGAAGTCCAAATGCCTATTATAATATGTTTCTGAAAACTAGATTCAACGCTCTACAACTTTTATTTTTGAATCACCTCAAAATTCTGTGTATATAAAAAGATATGAGCTTCCTAAGTAGAACCAGCAGCCTGCAGATCTTCCCGTGCGCTACCGCGCGCCCAGCGCGAAAAGGAGTGCGGCTCGCGCCTCCACTGCTGCCACCTCCATTTTTCTAAGTTCCTAGGTATCCGTACTCGCTTAAAACTCACCCGAAACACACCCGAGGCCCCCGGGACATCCACCAAAAGCACAAATACGTTCTAAAACTTCATTCAAACTTGCTCGAGCCATAAAAACACTATCGTTAACATCAAAATCGTCAAGTTTTTATCAATCAAGGCCTAAGTTAAACTAAAACTTTCCAAATTCTCATTCAATCAAAAACCCGACCTAAACACCTCCGAATCAACTAAAATTTTGCACACATATCCAAAATCACCTAACGAAGCTACAACAACTCTCGGAATTCCATTCCGATCCTCGGATCAAAATCTCACCTATCAACCGGAATTCGCCAAAATTCAAACTTCATTATTCAAGCGTAATTCTACACCGGACTTCCAAATTCGATTTCGATCGCTCTCCTAAGTCACAAATCATCCCCCGAAGCTAACTGAACCACCGGAATTCACATCCGAGCCCTCTAACCACATAGTCAACTTCCGGTTGACTTTTCTAAAACAAGCTTCCTTCTAAGAGGCTATGTGCCTTATTTTCAACCAAATCCAATTCAATTACACCCGATCGACTCTAATACTGATATTGAGACATGCAGCAACATAATAAGGGGGAAAACGGGGCGGTAACTCACGTGACAACGGGTCGGGTCGTCACATATGAGTGCTTCCCAGATGTTCGAAAGAGGTATGTAGCAGAGGATGAGTACCTTGATATGCCTCAGATACCCAGGATGTTACGTTATGTATGCCTGGGAGAGTCTAAATTTCATGAACTTTATAATATCTTCAAAACTCATGAAGTAAGTTACTTTTTATTTTGTAATAATATGCTGATGTATTAGTTTTTTTCTTCTCATAATATACTTTTTTGTATTAAACAGAGATATCACGACTTTAGGGTATTGGATATAATTCCTACAGAAGAGGAATTGATTTTAATGCCTTTAATTGGGAAATTATCGTGCAGTAGGATTCGTTCAAATGTAGATAATGCAGTTCCTTCAATTGGTAAATCACCACTTACTCTGAGTCGACCAGACGAATTGAATCAAAATCATGTCATTGGTAAATCACCACCTACAAAGAGTCGATCAAAAAAAGTAAATCAAACTCATGACATTGGTGAATTATCACGTAGTTGGAATCAACCAAAAGAACTGAATCAAACTCCTTTTATTGGTGAAGCATCTCATACCAAGAGTCGTTCTACTTCGTCTACATCTGACTTTTATGAAGATGAGTTACTTGATAAAATATGATCCGTAAGTTTTTATCTGAAGTTTTTTGGGTTAGTTTTTGTAAAAGTACACCATGAGTTTTGAGCTGAAGTTTTCTTCTATACCTGAATTTTTGTTGTGTTATCCATTGTAGAGGTCAACAACGGAGGTTCAAAGTCAAAATGAAAAAGAAAGAAGCACAATTGTGAATGAAGTTTGTGATAAGTTTAAAAAGGAGGAGCGAACTACTATTGTTGATGCGGTTTTTCTAAAAGTGAAGGTAAGCTAATTTATAGAGAAGTCTTTTTATTTGTGCTGATTTTATTTCAAATTAATCATTTTTAGTAATTTTTTTTCTAGGAATATTTTGATGAGAAGTTTGAGCAGTTGTTTACAATTGTCAACAAATCAACTAGAATGGATCGAGAACATGACAGGATGAATGACTTTTCCGAAGATCCATTGGCTTTTGAAGGCGATCAAAATGTTGAAGAACAAGTTGAAGAACAACGTTCCAGTCCTGATAGATTGAGCAGATATGTAAATGATGAAGCACATTTATCAACTGAGAGTATTGGAAGCGAGAAAGGTGCTCATAATCAAGTTTCCGAGACTGAAGAACATACTGCTCATGATGCATTGCCTAATGCCAAAGATGATAATGCTACATCTAATGAAGATGTGATTGGAGGCGTTGAACTTGTTCAACATCAAGGTGGAGATAAAGGTGCTGATGATAAAGTTGTTGGCGTTGAAAAACATTCATCGAGTTGTGCTTCGGAGAGTGATCAAGCACCTGTTTGAAGTTCAAATATGAAAGACGATCGCTATGCAGGAGTAATAGCGATTTGTAATGAACTTCTTGGTGGTGCTACACAGGAAATAGTTACTACAGGTATAATGTACAAAACATATTTTTTGGAGAATGTTTTGGTTTACTAACTGGTGAATTTTCAGCTATAGAGCTGAAGTTTTTTTTATAAATGTCGAACTTCAGCTCAAGAGCTGAAGTTGTTTTTTATAACTGTCGAACTTCAGCTGTGCCATTGAAGTTTTTTTTATAACTGTTGAACTTCAACTCTAGAGCTAAAGTTTTTGAGTAATAACTGTTGAATTGATTGGCCGAAGTTTTTTTAGTTCAATATCATTTTTTAATTTAACAAGTGTAGGGGGAAAACTTCCTGATGTTTTTAAGTAATAAATAAAGAACTTCAGCTGTTAGGCCGAAGTTTTTTTAGTGCAATATGATTTTTTAATTTAACCACTGTATGTGGAATACTTCAGCCTCCTGCTGAAGTTTTTGAGTAATAACAAAAAATACTTCAGCTGGTTGGCCGAAGTTTTTTTAGTACATTATGATTTTTTTTAAATTTAGCCAGGGTATGTGAAAAACTCCAGGCTGCTGCTAAATAGTATAATGTCGAACTTCAGCTCAATAGCTAAAGTTGTTTTTTTATAATTGTCGAACTTCAGCTGTGCAGCTGAAGTTTTTTTATAACTGTTGAACTTCAACTCTAGAGCTGAAGTTTTTGAGTAATAACAAAAAAAACTTCAGCTGATTGGCTGAAGTTTTTTTAGTATAATATCATTTTTTGATTTAACCAGTGTAGGAGGAAAACTTTCTAAAATTTTTAAGTAATAAATAAAAAACTTCAACTGTTAGGCCGAAGTTTTTTTAGTGCAATATGATTTTTTAATTTAGCCAGTGTATGTGGAATACTTCAGCCTCCATCTGAAGTTTTTGAGTAATAACATAAAAAACTTCAGGTGTTTGGCCGAAGTTTTTTTAGTGCATTATGATTTTTTTAATTTAGCCAGGGTATGTGAAAAACTTCAGGCTGCTGCTAAATAGTATAATGTCGAACTTCAGCTCAATAGCTGAAGTTGTTTTTTTATAATTGTCGAACTTCAGCTGTGCAACTGAAGTTTTTTTATAACTGTTGAGCTTCAACTCTAGAGCTGAAGTTTTTGAGTAATAACAAAAAAAATTCAGCTGATTGGCCGAAGTTTTTTTAGTGCAATATCATTTTTTGATTTAACCAGTGTAGGAGGAAAACTTCCTGAAGTTTTTAAGTAATAAATAAAAAATTTCAGCTGTTAGGACGAAGTTTTTTTAGTGCAATATGATTTTTTAATTTAGCGAGTGTATGTGGAATACTTCAGCCTCCTGCTGAATTTTTTGAGTAATAACAAAAAAAACTTCAACTGTTTGGCCGAAGTTATTTAGTGCATTATGATTTTTTTAATTTAGCCAGGGTATGTTGAAAACTTTAGGATGCTGCTAAATAGTATAATGTCGAACTTCAGCTCAAGAGCTGAAGTTATTTTTTTATAACTGTCGAACTTCAGCTGTGCAGCTGAAGTTTTTTATAATTGTTGAACAATTTTTGAGTAATAACAAAAAAACTTCAGCTGATTGGCCGAAGTTTTTTTAGTGCAATATTATTTTTTAATTTAATTAGTGCAGGAGAAAAACTTCCTGAAGTTTTTAAGTAATAAATAAAAAACTTCAGCTGTTAGGCTGAAGTTTTTTTAGTGCAATATGATTTTTTAATTTAGCCAGTGTATGGAATACTTCAGCCTCATGCTGAAGTTTTTGAGTAATAACAAAAAAATTTCAGCTGTTTGGCCGAAGTTTTTTTAGTGCATTATGATTTTTTAAATTTAGCCAGGGTATGTGAAAAACTTCAGCAGCAGAAAAACTTCAGGTTGCTGCTGAAGTTTTTGAGTAATAACAAAAATAACTTCAGCTGTTTGGCCGAAGTTTTTTTAGTGCATTATGATTTTTTTAATTTAGGCAGGGTATGTTGAAAACTTCAGGCTGCTGCTGATGTTTTTTAGTAATAACAAAAAAACTTCAGCTGGTTGGCCGAAGTTTTTTTAGTGCATTATGATTTTTTTAATTTTGCCAGGCTCCTTCTGAAGTTTTAAGTAATAAATTAAAACCTTCAGCTGAAGTTTTTTTTTATAACTGTCGAATTTAAGCTCTAGAGCTGAAGTTTTTTTTTTTTTTTAAGTGTTGAAGTTTTTGTTTGTGACTGGCTAAGTTCACCCTTGTTAGAGTTTAAGTTTTAATTGTTTTTTGTTATAATATCCTGTATTGTAATTTTCAATACAGGTATAAATTTTTTTTTGTGTTTTATATATAGAAAGATTAGGTGATCTATTCCCCCTCTTTTATGAATATGCAGTGGAAGTTGAAACTAGTTGTGCTTCAATTGCCACAACTCAAAAACTCTCTGATGATGTTGAATTGAATGAAGGTAACGTTAAGAAAACCCTTCCAGAGACCACTGGAATGGTGGTCGACGTTGGTTCAGAGTTGAATGATGCTGGAAATATTGATATTGAAATAGGCATGCTGCCTGGGGAAACCACAGTGGTTAACAAACGTGAAGGTATTCTATTGAAATTTTATATATTTTATTTTCTTTTTTATGTTTTTGAATGATTTTTTAGAATTATTGGAGGCAGGTCAAAAAGAATTGACTGTGATTCTGGAGCAATATAAAAAAGGAGAAATACATATATTAACACCTGTTGAGTCACAGACAGGTGTGAAGTGTGTTGGTATTATTTTATAAAATTTAGTGAGTATTATTTATTAATTTTTTTTTTCATGAAGATGCAGGATCTGTTGGAATGAAAACACCATCTGTGTCGCAACACTTAGACCAGGTAATTATTTTCTGCAATTCAATTACTGGCTTTTTTTTTTGTTTAATGTGTATTCTCTATCAGTTTTATTTATGTTTATATTTTCCTTGTTTTTGCAGATCTCATCTGATGCATCAGAACTGCTTCCAAAACCTAAGAGAAGGAAGATTTCTAGTTCTCCTATGTGTGATACCAGTGATATCCCCAACTTCAATATATGTTCATTTTCACTTGGTAGTACACAAGCGGCTGATTCAGAAGGTAATTCTGCTGCTGTTGTTGTTCATGAAGAGACAGAAGAACGTCGTGAACAGCAGCGAATTGGTCAAGCATCACACACGATGGCTGTAGTTCCCCCCTTGCTGCTGAACAGCAACATTTAGTTGCGACGGAACAGCAGGAAGAGAAAGCAAAAGGTAAAGAAGATATAAAAGGGAAAAGGATGCGTATGGAGAGTATTTGGTTGAGATCTCCGTATGTAGTTTATAGGAAAAAGCAAAGGGGGCAAGATTGGATGGTTGGAAAGAATAGAAGAAGGTGTCCCTTCCATTATGTTTCTCAAGACAGCGGATTGATGCAAAGATTTGAAAAATGGTTGGAGACGGATGCCAGTGAATATGAATTCAATCCATTCAGATTAGCTGGAATTAATATTCAAAAATCATTCTTTACTGAGCTTGTGGATCCTGACTCTGATCTTGCAGATGAAGTAAGTTATTAAGTTTGTTTTTTGAATTGGTTTTCAACTGTATTTCTCAAAAGTTCAGTTTATTTTTTGTAGTATACCTTTATTCATAGTAATCTGCTGAAGTTTTTTAGCTTATTTGCTAAAACTGAATATGCTTATGTTTTTTTCATGCTATTTTTGTAGTTGTGTAGTGTTTTTTTTCTAAACTTCATAGTGGTAATTTCACTTGTTATCATTTGTCATTGTCCATTTGCAGCATATTGACGTGGGAGTATATTACTTGCGCAAAAAATATTGCTATCACCTTCCACGTTATTCAAAAGCAAAATGTGCAGTAACAGACTTACTGTTTGATCAATATATGACTATCCTGGATAGTGTTCATCCTTCTGAAGAAAAGTTGAAGATAATTGAGAAAAGGAAGCAAAAGAAAATGCAGAGTCTTAAGAGAAAAGCAAAGAAAAGGACGATATCCAAAGAACAGATTTAAAAAGAAGAAGAAGAAGAAGCGGTTATCAAGCCACTTACGGACTTTTGTTGGTATGAGGAAGAATCAACCAATGAAAAGGTCGCCAACTACGTAAAAGGCATTGACCTTTCGTGTGGTATCTCATGGGCATCTGCGAAAAAAGTATTCTTTCCATTTCGACTTAAGCCAAGGGAGGGCCAGAAATCTACGCACTACTTTTTTGGATATCTCGACTTTGAAGATAAAATTATATATGTGTATGATTCCATGGGCAGTGCAACTTACAAGCGTGCGATTGAACATGTCAAAATTTATGCCCGGTTGATTCCACATTGTCTCAAATGCTTGAATTTTGGTGAACTTAACAAATATTATGGGAACAGTCCCGTGGAAGAATTTTAAATTAAGTGTATTCACACACCGGAACAGACTAACAGGTATGTGTTTCACATATGTTTTACGATGCATCTTATGTTTATAATTTTTTGCTCTTGTCTTAACTATTCTTTAATTTCTTTTTCATGTGTTTTTTGCAGTGTTGATTGTGGTATTTGTGCTCTTAAATTTATGGATATGCGTTTGATGAGAGACAATGTATTCAACTTTAATCAAAGTCAAACATTTGAATTCAGGAGAGAATTGGTTTCCAATCTTTGGGCTCATGGAAAATGAAAAAAAGATAGCGGCTATGAAACTCCAGAAGAACGAGAAGGACATGATTACAGAGATTTTGAAGAGTCTCTGTGTGAATTTTTTGATTAGAGGATTGGTTGGTTGTACATAATTTGATTTTGTGAATATATTAATTATTTTTTTAGTTCACTTTTGTGTCATACTAATATGTTTGTGTATTTTATCATTAATTTTAAGTACATTTTTTGTTTGAAAATACTTAAGCATGAACACTATCCAGGATATTTGAATTCAACTGAAGTTTTGTTTATCAGGTGCTGAAGTTCTTGGAAATATACTAAAAATCTTCAGCACATTGGGCCGAAGTTTCTTGAAATATACTAAAAAACTTCAGCTGACTATTTTATGTTTATGTCTTTTTTGATGAATTTCAAGTATTTTTTTGTTGAAACTTGACTACGAAGTAAATATGTTATTTCAAGTTTATCGAAATATAATAAGAAAACTAATGAATCCGACAAAAAACTTTGGCTGATAAATTGCTGAAACTTTGAAATATACTAAGAAACTTTAGCACATTAGGACAAAGTTTCTTGAAAAAGCTCTAAGACAAAAACTATTGAATACAATAGAAAAACTTCAGCTGACAAATTACTGATTTTGTGGAAATATACTAAAATACTTCAGCAAATTGAGCCGAAGTTTCTTGAAAAAGCTTAAGAAAAAACTATTGTATCCAATAAAAAAACTTCAGCTTATATCGTGTTGAAGTTTTTAACATATACTAAAAACTTAAGTATATTAGGCCGATGTTTCTTGAAAAAGCTCTAGGACAAAAACTCTTGAATACAATAGAAAAACTTCAGCTGACAAATTACTGATTTTGTGGAAATATACTAAAATACTTCAGCAAATTGAGCCGAAGTTTCTTGAAAAAGCTTAAGAAAAAACTATTGTATCCAATAAAAAAACTTCAGCTTATATCGTGTTGAAGTTTTTAACATATACTAAAAACTTAAGTATATTAGGCCGATGTTTCTTGAAAAAGCTCTAGGACAAAAACTATTGAATACAATAGAAAAACGTCAGCTGACAAATTACTGATTTTTCTGGAAATATACTAAAATACTTCAGCAAATTGAGCTGAAGTTTCTTGAAAAAGCTTAAGAAAAAACTATTGCATCCAATAAAAAAACTTCAGCTTATATAGTGCTGAAGTTTTTAACATATACTAAAAAACTTCAGCACATTAGGCCGAAGTTGTTCGAAAAATCTTTAGGACAAAAACTATTGAATACATCAAACAACACCAGCTGACAAGGTGCTGAAGTTGTTGAAATATACTAACAAACTTCAGCACATTCGGTTGAAGTTTTTCTAAAAAGCTTAAGGAAAAACTATTGTATCCAATAGAACAACTTCAACTTATATAGTGCTGAGGTTTTTAACATATACTAAAAAACTTCATCACATTAAGCCGAAGTTCAAAAAATCTTTAGGACAAAAACTATTGAATACATCAAACAACTTCAGCTGACAAGGTGCTGAAGTTGTTGAAATATAGTAACAAACTTCAGCACATTCGGCCGAAGTTTTTCTAAAAAGCTTAAAGAAAAACTATTGTATCCAATAGAACAACTTCAGCCTATACAGTGCTGAAGTTTTTAACATATACTACAAAACTTTAGCACATTAAGCCGAAGTTCGAAAAATCTTTAGGACAAAAACTATTGAATACATCAAACAACTTCAGCTGACAAGGTGCTGAAGTTGTTGAAATATACTAAAAAACTTCAGCACATTCGGCCGAAGTTTTTCTAAAAAGCTTAAGGAAAAACTATTGTATCCAATAGAACAACTTCAGCCTATACAGTGCTGAAGTTTTTAATATATACTACAAAACTTCAGCACATTAGGCCGAAGTTGTTCGAAAAATCTTTAGGACAAAAACTATAGAATACATCAAACAACTTCAGCTGACAAGGTGCTGAAGTTGTTGAAATATTCTAAAAAATTTCAGCACATTCGACCGAAGTTTTTCGAAAAAGCTTAAGGAAAAAAACTTTAGCATATTTTGGTATTTTTTAAGTCGATACTTATTGTGAACACGTGATTTTTGCCCTAAGCAAATTAATCCCAAAAATTCCAAATAAAATGATTTCCTTATTATTTTATAATTTTTGTGAATTTTGTTGAATTTTGTGTTAATTGGTTGCATTTTTATTTGTGCATGATAATGAAAATACAAAAAATATGCATTCGCATTTAGGGATTTAATTTCACATTTTTAGTATTAATTTATTTTAGAACAAAATATAAAGAAAATAACAAAAATGGTCCATTTTGCATTTTTAGTTCAAATTAATATTAGTTTGCATATTTCTTTTAATTAGGAATTAACTAGGAAATTTAATTTTTAGTGTTAAGTGGATTGTGAGTTTATTTTAGCATTTTTTTAAAATATATATAAAAATACAAAAGGAAAAAATAAAAATAAATAAAAGCAAAATAAGTAAAAGAAATGAAAGAAAATAATTAAAAAAAAGGGGCTGCTTTAAAAGACCCAAGAATTGGGCCGAATCATCTCAATTTTTCCAGCCCAATCCCAATTGTTACCCAACCTACTCCATCAGCCCAACCAAACTACCCGACTTGCCCTCTAATAAACAAAACGACGTCGTTTGGCGTCGTTTGATATGAGCCATCCAATTTCTTTAATCCAACGGCTCTTTTTTATCCTCCACATTAATTAAAATTGTCTTAAAACACTTCAGAAACCCTAGACAGCTTTAGTCTTCCTCGTACACTTCTTCGCCTCCATTACCACTGCCCTCGCCGGAACCCTACTGCCGGCGAACAGCACCACTGCCAATTCACTCCAAAATAACACCATAAATTCCTCTCATCTTCCCCGTCATGAATCCATTACCCCTTTCCTTTAAATCCGGCCCTATCTTATCGAATATCCTATCAAATATTTTCCGGCCATGATACAAGTTATGCCAAATGGCCCCAAATTTACACCACAGCACCGCCCAAGCTTCCTCTACCCAACCTCCATAGCCTCGTCCTTCAAATCTCGCTGGAACTGTTCGAATATTAGTTTGAACTTTTCCTGCCAAAACCCTAATTGCCCCAAACCACTTCAAATTAATACCCTGTGATCCCCTCTCCTTCGCCATGAGCATTTTTGCGTTTTTGGAGTTCAAATCCCACTGGAATCGAGTGAATTTTGAATTTTAAAGTTAGTCAGTAGGTTTTCTCTTCTTGTTTTCTTTTGTTCTTGTTTCGATATTTGATTTTAAGTGTTGTTAGTTTAAGTATTTTAAGCCTAGTTCTTCATCTTAATTCGATAGATTTTCTTCTATTTTTTGATTAATATGTTCGTCTTGATTAGTTGATGCATTTGCATGTTAAGCCTTATCTCAGTTTAATTTTTTGCTTTATGTGGTTTTGTTTTGTTGTAGATAATTTTGATAATCAGTCCCTGTTATTTGATCTTCTCATCTGCTATTGGTTAAATTTAGTAGAATTAATGATTGATTTTTTTTGTTCCGATTTTTAATACTGAGTTTAATAGATAATTAGATAGGTGGTGAATTAGGAATGCATTTGTTCAGTTAAAGTCTAATTCAGAATTTAGAAAGTTGTTTGGTTATAGTTGCAAATTCAGTGTAACTTCAGGGGTATTTGGGTACTTAGGACTGAACAGAATGTTGTAGTAATTGAAAAGGAACACCCTAGAATATTCTAGAATAGGTATTTAATTCTAATTTCAGGAAGTTAGTAGGTTTACTTGAGTAACAAGTTAATAACCTGAGGACTATTGTGAAAATAAGGGGGGAACCAAAAGAAAAACTAAAAATATGATGCTCACTTCATTGTTGCCTATAAAAGGCATCACAAATGCATTGATTAAGAAGTTTTTTCAGCCACCAAAATTCCCCCCAAAAGTTCCCCAAGTGTTGATCATTTGAAATTCAAAAATTCAAAATCTGCACATTCTATTAGATCTGAATCTATAGAAGAAATCAAAAAAAAATATAGAAAGTACATAAAAATACAAAAACAGCACTGTTTTATTGAGCTATTAGACTATTTTCGAGTTATCGTGATTGAAAAGTCTCCTCTAGCTTTAAGTTTGGGCACTGATTGGTTTCTGAAAGTCCTGGTTAGTTTTCGAGTGGGTTTTAGTAGTATCAAGCAGGAATTTGGTTGTTTCTACTGGATATTTTCCTTCTGTTATTCTTTGTTGGGTAGCTGTGGTGTTTTGAGTTATAATTTGACTCAATACTGTGGATCTCAATTAATGCTTTTAACTGCTGACTTTTCCTTCTCTTATTTCATTCCAAATCCAGGTACTTTTCATGCTCAAATGATGTTGAGAATTACTGCCTCCTGTAGACAACAAATCTGAAGAGTGAATCAATATACACGCTTAGACGCTTGGATACAATCTGATGTAGTTTAAGTTTTGTTCAAATTATTATTTGTTGTTAGTTGATTAATGTGAGCAAGTGATTTTTGCCCTATAAGAGAAATACTCTCAAAGATTCAAAATAAAACAATTTTAGTTTGCTTGCAATTGTTGTGAATTTTGTGATTATT
>MU738976.1:73863-85658 GCA_026770625.1 Nicotiana glauca | reverse complement strand
ATATATATAATCAAAACAACATGAAAATGTGATTATTTAGGGCGTGATCATAGTCAAATTCACCTATTATCATACTCTATTGGAAATAAGCCTCCTAAAGAAGCTTATCACTTTGGTACCCGGTTATGGATTAATATTTTTCCCGGTAGAAGATTATCGATACCGGGTATAATAAGTTTATCCTTTTAGTATCCGGTTATGGATAAATATTACCCTGGGTAGAAGATTATCCATACCGGGTATAATAAGTTTATCCTTTCAGTATCCGGTTATGGATAAATATTATCCCCGGTAGAAGATTATCCATACCGAGTATAATAAGCTTACCCTTTCGATACTCCGTTATGGATAAACACTACTCCGGTAAAAGATTATCCATACCGGGTATAATGAGCTTATCCTTTCAATACTCCGTTATGGATAAACATTACTTAGTATAAGATTATCCATATTGGATATAGTAGCAGCTTACACACCAGCTTGTAGTAGCTTACACAACAGCTTGGAGTAGCAGCTTACACAGCAGCTTGCAGTAGCAGCTTACACATCAGCTTACAGTAGCAGCTTAAACAACAGCTTCCTTTCTTCTATAAATAGAAGAGTTTTCAGTTCATTATGTACATAAGTTTGAATTCGAATAATACACCAGTTTCTCTCTATACCTGTCTTTACATTACAGTCTTTATTTTATAACACTTTTTTTTTTTAACTTGATTTGCTTTATATTTCTCGTGATCTCCCTCTCACCTTTACTTGGCAATTCATTCGGGAAATTTTCATACTTACTTAAGGATTTGTAAAATATTCTATATTATAGAACTTGGTTTTGAATTACAAATTATACAACACATATGTTATAAATATACTCTAAAAATAGGGTAATTTCCCCTATTTAATGGGAATGTCATCAAATCCTTAACTAACGTATGGAACTTTTCCTACTGCATGGTAAGTCTATAATTATCAATATAAACATATTATGTTACCACTATAACACTACCTCATAACAAACGCTCTATATTCCCTAAAACATAGGTAATAACCGTAGTTGGTATGAAAATTATCGATTCTTGCATCGTCTCTTCCTGAATCTCCATCTTTATATATATATATATATATGAACGAAAGAATATGCACATGACGTAGATTTCAGAAGGATGAAATGACGCGCCCACACGCTTTGGTGGTTGTGACAAAGGAAGGAATGAGTGCGTGTGAATATTGCTTAGTATACTTTAGTATTGATTACATGGTAAAAACCTATGAACAAGAGGTATTTCCTATACCCAACGAGCAATTGAGACATTCCTATAGAGAAATATTAGAAGCAGTTGTGCTACCACCAGTTGGTCAAGTTCAGCCAGGAAGGCCAAGAAAGTGTCGATGGCAGACATCTGCGAAAATACAATCCAAGAAATCCAAAGTTTCTTGCGGTATATCTGGACAGTATGGCCAGGAAAACATGCAGAAATCTTCCAAAAAGGGATTGAGGCTTTTGATTGTCTGTGAAGAAATTGAGGCTTCTAAAAGAATTTTTATATTTTAGTAATATTTTTGTCTTTGGTTTTTATTCATGGCTTGACAATTCGGTGAAAGCTAAGTTGTTATCAAGTTTTTAATCTTATAAACTAAACAAGACAATTATGATAAAATTCAACTTTAATCTTGATTATTATCTTGTTGGGTCGACAACAATACAGGAGAGAGATTATCAAGGAGAGATTTTAGGAATTAAAAATTAAAGTTGTATATAATTTAATTAAAAAGGTATAATTTTAAAATAAGTTGTACTAAAAGTAATATTATTAAAACAATTGTAAAAAAATATAAATAAGTCTTTAAAGAGTTGTATTCTATGTAAATTCCTCAATTCGTCATAACGAGGGAACTATAATATAGTAATTACTAATAATTATACGATTTATATTTCGAATCAATTTCCCGATTCAGTGATGCTGGTAAATTGGTGTATATTTTAAACTATAGCAATGTGTATAAGGTAATAATTTCTTGAAAAATTAGTAATCATTATATACGTATAGTTTATCAAGTTAAAAAACTTTTCTATTAGAAATTGATGTGTTACTCCCTTTGTATCAAATTAGATAAGGTACTTTTTAGTATGTTCCAAAATAAATGACACATTTTTAAATTTGAAAATAATTGAACTTCAAACTATTTATTTTACCTTTAATGAAAAGCTTTTATAACTATACAAATGCTATTGCCCTACAAAGCTTTTAAGATCATAAAGTTTCAAAATTCTTTTTTTTTTTTAAACTTCGTACCGCATTAAATGACCTCAAGTACTTCGTTTACCCATATTTGATTGAGTAACAGACATAAAGTTGTAATTAGTGGTAATTGCACAACCCGACCTTAGCTCAGTTGGTAGAGCGGAGGACTGTAGTGTGTCTGCTGAAATCCTTGGGTCGCTGGTTCGAATCCGGCAGGTCGGAATATTTTTGTTATTTTTTTCTCTATTTTTTTTTTGTCTTGCGTTTATTTCTCCCCTTGGAACGACACCGTTTCCTAATAAAAACCAATATAGTAAACAGTTCGTATACCTTATTTTCCTTAATTGACGTTACTTGGCTTTCACGTCATTATGGCTTTGTGCAACCCAAAACCCTAATATCTACCTCCCTATAAAACCCTACTATCACCTACGAAATTAAAATCTAATCTACCTCTCAACTTCTTTACAATCTCCACTCTTAACACAGAAGACAAACTTTTTCTTTTTCTCTCGTAACAATGAGAGCTCCAATGGGTATGTACTTGTCAATATTGTGTATTAAATCAATACGTACTTTTCACTATATATCTATATATATGATTTGTGTCAAAAATCTTGAGTTCAATTGAACCCCTAAATAGGCTGCATTCGCCTGTCACATATGCCCATCATTGTATGATCTTCATTCATATGGTGTATAATAGAAGTTTTTCATATTTTTATGATTATCTGTTCGTTTTTTGAATAGTTTTATCTTTAATTTGTGTATCTCTACCTTCTAAGTAAGGCTAAGGTATGTGTACACTCCACCTTCCCCAAACCCCCACTTTGTGGGATTACTCGTATCTGTTGTTGTTGTAGTAATTTGTGTTTTGGATTATTTATTGCTTGACCTCAGGTCGTGGACGTGGCGGTAGAGGAGGCTTCAATGGCCGTAACCACTCCAATGCTACAAGAGGCAGAGGTGGTGGTGGACGTGGTAGTGGTCATGGTATTGGACGTGGGGCTGGTCGTGGTGGTGGTCGAGGTGGCCTTGCCGGAAGGGGTAGAGGAAGAGGAGGCGGTGGTGGCCGTGGCAGAGGAGGAATGAGAGGTGGTAGGAATGTGGTGATCATTCCTCACAGGCATGAAGGTATATTTTTAGCCAAATCAAAGGAGGATGCTCTTGTCACCAAAAACTTGGTACCTGGTGTTACTGTTTACAATGAGAAACGCCTATCTGTTCAGGTTCCTACCTAATTATTCCATCTTAATTTCCTCTAGTTCAATTTATAGAATGAAGTTGAAAATCCTCAATGTTTGATTAATTTACTTTTGCATTCACCAGAGTGAAGATGGAACGAAGGTTGAGTATAGAGTTTGGAATCCATACCGTTCAAAATTGTGCGCTGCTGTCTTGTGTGGCATAGATGATACTTGGATTGTGAGTATATATTTGTTTCATGGAATTACGTTCAACAAAATTATTAATATTCTTACATCATATGCTCTAGAAGGGGAGCAACGGTAAAAGTTGTCTCCGTGTAAACCGGTTGGAGCCGTAGAAGTAGCCACTAATGCTTGCGTTAGAGTAGGATCGATGTCTACATCACATCCCTTAAGGTGCTACCCATCCCCGGACCCTACCTTGTACACCGGGGTGCCTTTTTTTTCCCAACCATATATATGCTCTACTTTATATTTTCCCCAAGCTGTTTAGTCAGTTAATATTATGTTCTTTTCTTTCTTCAAGAAACCTGGAAACCGTGTTCTATACCTGGGAGCTGCTTCTGGAACTTCTGTTTCTCATGTCTCTGACATAGTTGGACCAGTAAGCTACAGATGTTTAATGATTTCTTATATTATTACTTATACTGTATATTATAATTGAGTTGTGAATTGTTTATGATCAAAATTTGCTCTATTGGTAGAGGGGAGTGGTGTATGCTGTTGAATTTTCAAACAGGAGTGGCAGGGACTTGTTGAACATGGCCAAGAACAGAAGAAATGTTATTCCAATAATTGAAGATGCTAGGCACCCTGCAAGATACAGAATGTTGGTTGGTATGGTGGATGTCATCTTTTCTGATGTTGCTCAACCTGATCAGGTCACAATCTTAATTTTCTTTATAAGATCTTATACTTGTCATACCAAGTACTCCGTTGAGAATATGTTTTATTTATGTTAGTATCTTACTTGTTTATCGGAAACAACTTCTCTGCCCTCCTAGGGTAGGGGTAAAGTTGTGTATATCTTACCCTACCCACACCCCATTCATGGGAATCCACTGGGTTTATTGTTGTTGTTGTATGTTAGTACGTTACTTCATGTCGTATATTTATAGAAGTCTTTTAATCATCTTAGAGATTTTTATGCCAGAGAAGTTCTAATATTTTCCGTTTATTTTTATTTTTTATGATATTGGTCGGAGATGAGCTTTAATATATAGCCAATCTCAACTTGTTTGGTATTGAGACTAGTTGCTGATGTTTGTTTTACATAAGATCCTATTGAACCTTTGTCACCTACTTGAGTTAATTAACAAATCACTTTCTTTTTATTTCTTTTACTAATTCAAGTGATTTTTTCAAAATCTAAAACATCCTCTTATTTGTTCATTTCCTTCTATCCATATTCCTTTTCTTAGTACCTGTCTAGTTTTTTTGGGTTGCCTTTTTGTTCCTTTTCCAGTTTATCTCCAAATATTTGGGGATAAAATGAAGGATACTCTCGTTTGATATAATATCAAGCATGTGATGAATTAGCTGGTGTCTCTCCATATACTTTGGTGATTCCCAGGCTTCTGATGCTATCATTATTTTCATTTTCTTAATATTTTTATTGCTACTCTTATTTCCACTTTCTTAGTCTTTTGAGTGATCAAGTGTAGAATAACTATTTCTTAGTCTTTTGAGTGATCAAGTGGAGAATAACTATTTTCACATTTAATAGCAAGTGATGAATTATTTAAAGTCTCTACTGACACAGATGGTTTTCAATTGTCTAGTTTTGTTTTTATGAAGTTCGAAATCTCGATGTATGTAAATGCACAACGTCTTTATTTGGCCCGCACCGGAAACTGCTGATTACATTATATATACACTTGTATGTTTCAGTCACCTAATTCAGTAGTATTGATTTTCCTTCTTTAATTATAAACTAAGAAGCAGCAATGCAGTTGCTACATAGAGAGAGAGAGAGAGAGGCTGA
The DNA here is from genome assembly GCA_026770625.1 of Nicotiana glauca. Lineage (NCBI taxonomy): Eukaryota > Viridiplantae > Streptophyta > Magnoliopsida > Solanales > Solanaceae > Nicotiana > Nicotiana glauca. The sequence goes on along the minus strand of MU738976.1, from coordinate 80,229 downwards.
AGCCTCAATATTATACAGGTTTTTAGTCAGAGTTTGTTATATAATCAATAATATTTTAGCTTTATTTCTTCAACAATATTTTTTTTCTTGATGTGATTGTGCTTCATGCTTTCTCTCTAAGTTGTTCTCCTTATTGTCTAAATGATAATGCAATACAATAGGTATAGTAAAATCACAAATGTAAGCTGTGTAAATTATGGGATCTACTTCCTATTGTATAATAGGTCCACCACAACAATTTATATATATAGTGTTAGTGTATTTATTCTACTTACATTTGTTATGTTCTCTATAAGTTATAAGAAGGTAAAGTGCAATAGGAATGACTTGAAAGCTCACTCCATTTTGTTGAGGAAAAAAGCTCATTCTATTTTCTCCCTTAATAATGAGGCTATTGTTGAGCTCATATGTTAATTTTGGGTAGAATTTGCTTATTCCCTTCAGTTTTTAGTCTAACAAACATAACTCTTTAAAGTTATAGAAAAAAGTAAAATTGTTTACTCTTTCTTTCAAATTATTAAGTTTATGCTCTCTTAATCCAAATTTGGAGGTTGCGTTATTACCTGAAAAAAAGAAGGGGTAGAGAAAACTAAGGAGGAAAAGATTATATTGGAAGTCTTTAGAGAAAAGATTATTCATTAGAGGAAAAGATTTCCTCGCTGGGGGCTTCTTTTTTGCCTATTGTTGTTACTGCTTCCTTTTGCATTTTCCTTGTGCCGAGGTCTATCAGAAATAGTTTCTCTACCTTCACGAGGTAGGGTAAGGTCTTTATACACATTACTCTTTCCAGATCCCACTTCTAGGATTACACTAAGATATATTTTTTTATTTTTATTTTTTGTTATTGTTGTTGTTGCTTATTAAACAATGTTACCTAGCAGGTTATGTTTTCCAATTTTAAATAATAGCTGCTATGACTTGCATATATTCGACTTCAAACGTCACTTCTCCCCCCATCCCTTTCAAAATCTATTGAGTGCTATGCTTTACATTTTACCTGTTTCAGATAAGGATCTTAGCTTTGAATGCATCATATTTTCTCAAAGTTGGAGGTCACTTTGTGCTGTCAATCAAGGTGAGTCTATTTGGTACATTAAAGCATCAGCATATGCATTGACGGTATAAAAAGATGCTTACATTATCATGTTATCTTATATTTATATGTAAATTTCTACAATAAGCAATACTTAGTAACCTAGTAGTAAGTATGATGACTAACTTGCTATAATATGTTAAAATGCACTCATAGTATACGAAGCAGAGCTACGCAGCAACGGTAAAGTTATCTCCGCATGACCTATTGGTCATGGGTACGAGCCATGGAAGCGGCTACTAATGCTTGCATTAGCCATGAGTGCGGGATGCTTTGTGCACTGAGCTACCCTGTTTTGCACTTTAATATAAAAGCTCTTTATATTGTCCTTAGTACTAAAATACTATCATCATACTGATGCCATTGAGATGTCAAAATTATCTGGTGAAGTACTGTCTTGACTCCTTTTGGTTTTACAGGCCAACTGCATTGACTCTACCCTTCCAGATGACAAAGTCTATGAACAAGAAGTGCAGAAACTGAAGGCCAACCAATTCAAGCCTATTGAGCAAGTTACTATGGACGAGTACCAAAGACACCATGCTTGTGTTATTGGAGGATACCGAATTCCAAGAAAGAAGAACAGTGTTGCTTAGCTGATATAAGTTTCAACTTTTATCGAACTCCAGATCCCTTATTTATGCTTCTAATTAGGCATCTTTATATTTAAATCGCACTAGTAAAACTTCAGTAAGATTTATATTTCTTATGCAAAGATTGGGTTCAGAACATATTGCTACTTATATATGAGATTTATAAAGGTTAACATCACCCTTCCATATTATACATTGTGTTGATATAATCCTTTTGGCACATGGCTTGCAAGTGGTTTTCACTTGCATCCACAACTGAATAAAATTTCGACTGCAATGCAGATACAGATAACAAAATTTGGGGTAAAGAAATACCCTCAGATCAGCTGAAATATTTATGAACTTGTGATATCTTGATATGTTTGTTGGCTCAGAAAGGCATTAGCTCTGTTTTAAACACACAGCAGAAAGAGTTCCAAAATGTAAATAAATGGGCTATTCAAAGCCATTGAAAGTGCACAGAAGCAAAAGTTAAGGGACAGTAGGAAAGTATTATCTCATTATGAGTATATCAGACAGTGCAGCATGTATCCATCATCTTACAAAGAGATTTGCGGTTAAAAGACTGAATTCCTAGCAATCTTGTTCCTTTGTAAAAATTCAAGAGCTTGGAAGTGTAAAGGGGAGTATTCATACACTTGTTTTGTAGTCAAAACTCAAAACAGAGGGAAGAAGCTGCTGTGCAGGCTAAGAATTCACTGACCCAAAAAATGTACAATTCTACGATGGAATCTTGAATCTGTAGTTGTAAAAGACATACTTTCCAATATAAACTTGCTTGACGAATAAAAGCACAAGAAACTCCAGCAATTTTGGTTCTGGAAAATGCCATGACCACAATCAAGATTCATGTACTACCTCTGATCCAGATGTGCTTTTCTTAGGGGAACAAAAGATGGAGAACTTGGCATCCCGCCCAAAGCATTTAAATCTAGGTCCATATTCTGATTCATCATCATCACTGTCAAAATCACTGGCATTAGTTCTATTCTGGTCGCCTCTGCGTCGGAGAAGGAAGACATTGAAATAGTAGCTTACTAAAGACTCCCTACTTCTGTTTGGAAAGAATTTGAAAATCTCATTCCAGAAACTCTTGTCCTCAGTCAAACGGTTCGACTTCACTATATCCTGAAATTTCCCTTCTTCTTCTCTTGACCAACAAAGTGCAACTTCTTCACCCATAGAGTCAAATTTCCACTGATAATAGGCTGATCCCAACTCAATCTCAATCTTCTTCCTTTTCTCAAAAAGATGAAACTTGATGCAGTCATAAGAACCTGGAGATTGGCAGCTACAGATATCTTGCCTTCCTTTCCCAATAGGATCTCTTCTGTCAATTAACTTTCTGTTTTTTCCTTGTTTGTCTCGTGGCCAGGTTTGGGTGCCCAGCCATTTAGAGTCACTTTCATAGATCACCTCAATGTATTCGGGAATATCTGCTTGAAACTCTGGCCCGACTGGAATTCTCTTTCTGCGCTGCTTCCACCAAAAACCAACTGCTGACTCTGCAGAAGAGTCAGTTGGTCCATCGACCTGATCCTTATCACTATGAGGACTTGATGATGATGACACTGAAAACAGAAGTGGACGCATCTTTTTCAAAGAATCTTTTGCAGATAGGACTCGTTGGCTGCATCTTACTCTTCCAGAACCAGAAGCATCATCATACATAGATGGATGCATCTTCTGTTTTATCTAGAAGGCAAAGATTTTCTAAATTAACCCAAGCCAGGACAAAATTTGTGATCTTCCATAAATTTTGGATGTTCACATAAACATGACTTGCTAGATAAGTGTAAATGCTAGGATAGAAAGAGAAGCTGAAGGGAAAATGATACGATGCTCTGTACTGAAACTCTGTGCAATTAGTAAGTTTTACTTTCAGACTCATAAAAATACTCATAAACCAAGGGATGTTGTATTGGTTGCTAAACAGCAACTTATCTAGCAAAAATGGCATGCTGTGCATAAAATGATCGCAACAGGAAGCAGGAAGTTCTCCCCAGTTACAAACATGCCATTAAAAGACAGACATGATCAAAGTGCATTGGTTAATCAATCTGGAAAATGCTACATAGAGTGACAAGTGGACAAACACAATCAGCACTTTGATAGCAAGCTGTATTTTTCAGAAAAGTTAGAGCATACTATATTTTAGTTTATACAAAATTAACCAAAGCATTCACAGAGTAGATGGAACTTTCATAAGGTATTTCCTTATCTAGAACACCCAACCCCAGCAGATCATGATTTGCTACGACAATTTTAAAAAAAAATGATACACTTCACTATTTGGAAAATTAGCATAAATCATCCACTTCTCTTCTCCTCCATCCAACAACTTACAGTCAATCTCACCCTGTGGAGCTTTCTCTAGCCTAGATTAATAGTTAAAACTGATAATAACTCGTAAAAATTGCACGGGACGCCCTATTTGGTCGCCCCCATTTAACCTATACCCATTTTTTTTAAAAACTTTTAACTTGTACCCACTTTTTAAACAACTTCAGCTCCCTTTCTTCTCCGCTTCGGTACCTCACCGCTTTATGGAATCATCAAATCATTCTTTTCTTGTCGAATGCACTTTGATACTGCAACACTAAAAAAACACAAAGTTGTTTACTTCCTTCCTTTAGCTTACTACTATCTTCGTTAATATTAGAATCTGGTTACTTGAGAGTTGAGTTTAAGATATCTTGAAAGGAGTTATTTCCTAGTTGCAAAAAAACAAGAACAAAAAGGGAAGAATGAAGCTCATAGTAGAAGTAATAGATGCTCATGATCTTATGCCCAAAGATGGTGAAGGATCAGTCAGTCCATTTGTAGAAGTTGATTTTGAAAACCAACTTAGCAAAACCAGAACAGTCCCTAAAAATCTCAACCCCATTTGGAACCATAAACTCCTCTTCAATCTTGATGATATAAGCAATTACCAATACAAATGCATTGAAGTTTCTGTGTATCATGAGAGAAGGCCTATGCCAGGGAGAAACTTTCTTGGAAGGGTGAGAATTCCTTGCTCAAATATAGTCAACAAAGGTGGTAAAAAAATTAATAGGTGGTAAAAAAAACTCGTTTCCCAATTACAACACAAAAACTTCAACTCTAATATGTAATATCAATAGGTGGTAAGTTTTTGTGTTGTAACTGGGAAACTTCAGCTCTAGAGCTGAAGAGCTAAAGTTTTTGTGTTGTAACTGGAAACTTTAGCTCTAGTATGTAATATCAATAGGTGGTAAAAAAAGTTACAATACAAAAACTTAACTCTAGAGCTGAACTTCAGGCCCGGCTACTAGAATGCTGAAGTTTTGCGTGATTGCCTTTGCTACTTCAGTCCCGTATGCTGAAGTCATGCGAAAAAACCGGTACGCTTGCAATTTTTTTTGCAAAGCGGGCACAAGTTAAAATGTGACACAAAAAGCGGGTATAGATACAAATGCCCCTAATAACTCAGATTAAGTAGCCCGTTGCATTTTCCTGCTGGAGCAATGAATACTCTTTTGACATTTTCTACGAAGTTCTAACAACCAGAGGTTGGAAGCCTCTCTAATTTTCATAATTTCACATTTCCGCTATTTATGTCTAGACCATCTTTACCCAAATTGAATTACATCCGTCCTGTGTTCTCTTTTATTTAGCATGTCCATTCAATAACCTACCACAATTAGGAAGGGATTACACATCTCTATGCCAACTGTTTCTTTATTTGACAGAATAACATGGCTCCTATCCTTACGCACTATTTGGACCTATTGTGGTTTTCCCAAGCAATGTGTTATCTCATCAACAACAATAAAAACAAACCCAGTGTAATCTCATAAATAGGATCTGGGAGGGTAGTGTATACGCAGATCTTAACCCTACCTTATAAAGGTAGAGAGGTTGTTTCCGATTGACCCTCGGCTCAAGGTACAATATAGATAAGATAAAACATCCAAGTAGCAAACACTGATAACAACAGTGTTGTATGGTAACGAGCACGAATGACACAACATGTAATAATAAAGAACCATGATGCGATAATACTACTACTGGTACTACTGGTAAGCCTAGGAGGAGCACCCTACTATCAGTCAACCTACAACCCTAATCCTCGACCTCCACACCTTCCTATCGTGGGTCATATCCTCGACAAGCTGAAGCAACCGCATGTTCTGTCTAATTACCTCTCCTCAGTACTTACTCGGCCTAAACCTTCATTTCCTCAGACCCGCCATGACAGGAACATCTATATCTCTCCTCTTCACATGCCCAAACCATCTCAACCTCGATTCCCCCGACTTGTCTTCCACAGATGCCACTCCTACTTTGTCCCTAATAACTTCATTCCTATTCTTGTTATCTCGTCAACTTATGAAATATATTTTGTTATAGCCTCATTTAGAGGATCTCATCCTGCTATAAATACAATAAAACAGCTGACCCCCTATTGACTTACATGTAGAAACTGCAGATTGCACTGATGATGCCTCCTAATGCAACTTAAGTGTAACTTTCTTGGTACAACTCCGTGCTTGACTATCAAGAAATAATTAGCAAATTTGTTTGACATATTAAAAGTTAAACCTGAATGCAGTATTTGATCTTCCAAAACAAATGCTAAGCAAATGCACTCAATTGAAGGATATGTAACACAAAATGCATCACATGCCAAACAGTCACCCCCGCCTCAACAACCCC
>MU738976.1:59115-73407 GCA_026770625.1 Nicotiana glauca | reverse complement strand
CCCCCCAACACACACACATCAATATGCACATAAAGCAACAAATGATAGCAATGAGGTGAGCTCTTGAACTGAAGGACTAAGACATTTTATCTAGCAAAATAAGGTAATACACATTCTCTATACGAACTAATATTTAGTAATTCATAACGATATGAAGTATCAATCTCCAGGTGAAAACTGAAGTACCTGCCATGCCGAGTACTGAGCACATGTATCCACATTCTTTTCCAAAAGCATTTCATCTCGCACCAACAGAACCTGCTTCCAAACCACTTCATCCCCGTAACCCTCCCACTTAGACCTTTCAGGCAAAGAACCAATAGCAGGATCACAAGGATCCTTAGCAACTTTACCAACCCACCTCACCAAATCCAAGTATGATTCTCGCTTCCTCTTCCTACTAATGCAATCTTCCTTAACACTTTCCCTTCCGCTGACGCACATCAAATGCTCTTCATCATAATTAACACACCTATTTTCATCAATATCATTTACAGTAAATGCATTGCGGTCCAAATTTCTTTTACCATCAAATGTCTCAGTACATTCATTCAAGCCATCAAAATCCCGAGCCTCAATACCATCACACAGCTGTTCACCATTAACACTTCTATTTTCGTCAGTATCCTTTACAGTGACCGCACTGTGATCCAAATTTTTTTTACCATCAAATGTCTTGGTACATTCATTCAAGCCATTAAAATCCCGAGCCTCAACAACATCATGCAGCTGTTCAACATTAACACTTCTATTTTCGTCAATATCCTTTACAGTAACCGCACTGTGATCCAAATTTCTTTTACCATCAAATGTCTCAGTACATTCATACAAGCCATCAAAACCACGAGCCTCAACACCATTAACACTTCTATTTTTGCAGTCGTAGGCTTTTTCATCCGCAATTTTCATTAAAATCTCCTTCAAATCCAACTCGACATCCACCGGAACTCCAGCGTGGTCCGAACCCAAATCCGAACCCAAATCACATTTTCTCACCTCACTATTTATTACACCATTAGTACTCCTTTTTTTCTTAAGTCTCAACATCCATCTCTCTAATGCATCCAAATACTTGACATAAACCAACTTCAAACCCAACCCATAACCCGAATCAAACCCACAGTCCTCGGCCACTAAACCCCATGATCCACTCACACAAACTCTCTCATACCCGCCTTTCTCCCTAACAACCAAATAAAGCTTGAACAAATCAACTGATTTTCCATTACCCAACATTGGTGGCAATGGCCTGTAACACAAAAGCCCAGTAACTTCTTTGAAGAATTGAGCTAAAATTTCTATAAACAATAGCTTAGCATTACCGTAATCTACTACTTTGGGCTTTACAGCTTGTTTCGGGTCCGGGCCAGTTTCGACCTTTCTGAAGCTCTCTATACCTGATCCATCAACTCTCTTCGACCAACCTGCCATTGCTTTCCAATTTCAAAATCTATGAACAGTTCATCAGTCATAAACATACCAGAAATGCACAAAGAAATAAGAAACAAATCAAACCGAATTTTTTTAGACGTAATAAATGTTTTTTATTTTTTTATTTTGTACAAGTGAAACAAGTATAACGTCTTAGAAAAAAAGAGGGAAGATTTTAGGCACTGAATTTTGGGCGGGAAGATATGGATCTAGCCAGGGACCTAACTGTAAAATTTGGGAAATTATAGTACCCACCCTTCTTCCCTCTACACAGAGAAATGAGAAGGGAGGGGGGACGGTCTCTCTCTTTTTTTTTCTCTTTGGGATTTCACAATTGGTTATCTAGTAATCGCTTCGGTGTCCCGCTAATTTAAGTCTCATTATGGGTCAAATCTAAAACTTGTGATAAAAAAAATAAAAAGGTATTTTATCATCTTTGTTTTTGTAATTTGCTTTTAGGGAGGTACAAGAAAATAAATTGTATAATAAAAGTTTTTGAGACACAAGGACTATAACAACAACAATCCAGTAAAATATCAGAGGATTCTGAGGAGGTTAGAGTGTACGCATACCTTTATTCTCATCTCGAAGGGGTAGAGAGACTGTTTCCGAGAGACCCTTAACTCAGAGACAATAGATCCGTGATAACAGAAATCATAAAAATAATATTAGCAACCTGAGAGACAATAAATAAATGGAAAAACAATAATAAAAATATTATGCAAAAGTGTAACACACAACAAAACACTATCATACTAGCCGGTACAAAGAGGAAAACCGGGACAAAGCAGAAAATCGCTCGGCCACCCCTTAATATGTAATTGGAGTTATGATTTATTATAATTTATTTAATAGAGTATTGTGTCTTAGGACTTGAAGTACGGTTGGTTGAAGCCCAGAAAAATCTAAAAGCATTGATTTCAAGAGATTAGTTCAAGTATTTGACCAAAAATTTATAATAAAATTTATATTGCTTTCTTGAGCCAAGGGTCTCCCGAAAATAGCCTCTTTATCCCTCGGGGTAGGGGTTAGATCTGCGTACATATTACCTTCCTCAACCCCTATTTGTGAGATTATACTGGTTGTTGTTGTTGTTTGTTAGGTTCTTATTTTGTTAACTTTCGTTTTAAAAATAAAAATAAATAAATTTATGTACTTGCGACAATAGTTATAATGGTATATAAATTTCTTGTAGTTAAATTTCAGTTGTGACTAAAATTTAGGTTGAAAAATTTAGTGCATTGTATAACGCAAAATTAAAAATACAATAAGATTTAAATAAGTGCGTACTTAGGTAATACCATACCATGAATATACATGCTATAAATATCATAAGGTTATTTTGTAATGGGTGGGTTATGTTAATTTTGAACAATTTCATCCATTAGGCCATCTCCCACCTTGCCCCTATTTTTTGTCCCCAAAATGGAGATTTTCCTATTTTAGGGACAACTTACTCCAACCATTCCCCTATTTTTTCCCCCAAATTTTTTATATTCTTCTCTCTTCTATATTATATTATTATCTTTCATTTTAATTTTATTTTTTAATTTCCATTAAACAAATTTCATCTTTTATTTTATTAATTTGTAATTTCCATAATTAAAAAAATTCCATAAAATTTTAAATAATATAATTTGTAAGCAATTATTATAGATTAACTAATAATTCAAATAAAAGTGAAATCATTGCGATATAAGATTAATTAAATACATATTACATAACGATAAAATTCATTCGAAATACTAGATAAATATTCAGTTTTTATTTAGTCAATACTATAATGATTTTGGTGTATCTGGAAACGACATAAGTCCCTACTAAGTTATTATGTTGTTTACCGTAGTTTCAGTTTTTATGTATTTTAATTTAATGTATTTTCAATTGTCATGTATTTCTAATTTTAATGAATTTTCATTTAATGTCTTTTCAATCTTCACTTTTCAATTTTAGCAACATCTAATATTTTATATTCGCACCTTTCAATTTTAGCAACATCTAATATTTTATATTTGCACCATTCATTTTTGAGATAATTATATATTTTTGTACAATTATAACTTATAATAAATTTCACTTATAATTTTACATAAAAATAATAAATGCGCGAAAATTAATTTATCAAAATTATACACCAAAGTTAAGATATAATATTAATATTATAAAAACATTACATAAACATAATTAAGTGTATATAAAGAGATAAAATAAAAGATTAAATAATAAAATAATAATAAAATAATGGTGAATAGTAATGGGGGAGATGAATAGTGTACCCATATTTGAGGGAACACTATTCATCCCCCATTTTGGGGACAAAAATGAGGGAGGGTTGGAGGACAATTTCCTCAAAATTACCCCATTATGGAGGATGGGGGCAAGGTTGGAGATGCCCTTAGAAGTTAGAACCAAAAGTGCACCACATTTGAACAATAAGGACTATTGGTATTCTAGTATATACTTCAGGGATGATTTTGAGTCTAAGCCCAAACTTAGGAACTACTTTGAGCTTTTTCCTTCTGAGTGTTCTTCACGATTTATAGATTGCATTAAGTCGTAATCGTAGTACGCGTATAGTCGCTAACGATTTGTCCGCATTCACTAAGGCAAAAGCAATTTGTATATAAATAAAGTATACTGCCCAAAAAAGCGTCCCTGTATCATCTCTCTCACGTTTTCTTTGTTGCTGCACTGAGTCAGTCATCCATGGCATTTCCATACTTGGAATCGGTTGTCGGTATGCTCTCAAACTTTCTCTCTCTTACCCTATACACACGCATTATGCCTATTCATTTATTCTTCTTGCTTTTGCATTTCCAAATTTTTAGGTTTTACTTATTTAACAAATTCATTCCAATCTGCCTGTATAGAGGGATTACACTTTAGGGCTCTATATGTTCGCTTGTACTTGTTTAGTGGCTATGTAACACATATACATATAGTTCGAGCCGAAAATACTGGGTTTAGGATGAACTAACAGTTAGTTCTTAACTATATCCGCCCTTGATACTAGGCTAGGTTTTCAAATAATCCAACATTGTACTATTATTTTGAGTGCTTAATAACTGTACTTGCTTTTGATATAATTCACAAGGCAAATGCACTTGAAGTAACAAAACTGAACTACATGGTCATGTTTGGTAATTGGAAATATCTTATTTTGGAACTACATGGTCATGTTTGGTAATTGGAAGTGCAGAAGATCAAGTTAAACTTTATTTTGTTGTTAAGTTTTTGGTGTAATCAGATGTACACAAATGATACTATTACCATTATTGATGTTTTAGATTCAATATAGAGAGTGTTAGTGATGGATAGAGTCTATTGTATATATGGTTTCAGTACTACCTAAGTATTGTTTTTTGCTACATATGAATTATATAAAAGTTACCAGTTTCAAAAAAAAAAAATATCTTGTAAAATATACCTTCACCTTGAATTGTTCATCAGATTAAAATTGAAAGCGAGAAATATAGAGATTATAGGGGTGTGCTAAGTTTTGCGTAAATCGTCATTAATTTTCACTTATAGTTAATATCAGGGAGCGGTAAAATCGTTTTGCACTTATCAGTGAAGGAATTAGTGGTTAATCAGACTCCATAAGGAGTTGAGTTGGAAGTTTATGAACTTAGTGCTTTTCTAGTGATAGTTTCAGGATCATACTATCAGGATCATTACTAGTATGATGCTAAACGTTCTTCTGTGGACAATACGATAAAATTGGAACAATAGAGACGAATGTAACTGAAGTTCTGCCTTAAAATCGTTTTAGATATTTACGATTTGCCTCAAGCTATGATACTTTTTCCTTCTATTTCCATTTTGGATGCCTTTTAGTGGTATTATCAAGCTTGTATGAAATTAGGGTTAGATAATGGTGGTTTTGTTTTTGTTAATTTATTAACTGATTGATGCTGGATCCCTGTCTTGATTTGGTTGGCAATTTAATTGAAGTTCTTGCTTTTTAACATTTGGCTGGCAAGTTAATTTGCTTGGCTTCAATTGTTACTCTCTTTGCGGTCTTCATCACCGTAAATTGGATCCTTTTTTTGGATTTCTTATTAGTTAACTGGCTATTTGCTGTCACATTCTGTTCTGTACTCTCCTTCTATTTGTTTATTTATTTATTATATGGTGTAATGTATCTTCTCCTTTTTTTAAAGAAACGTTGTGATTTCCCTCTTATTGTGCTTTTGAACTTTCCAGGTTTCATGATACTAATGTACATATTTGAGACATACCTTGATTTACGACAACATGCGGCTCTTAAATTGCCAACACTTCCAAAACCTCTGGAGGGAGTGATCAGCCAGGAAAAATTCAAGAAGTCCCAGGCGTATAGTCTCGACAAAAGGTATGCTTCCTTTTGTTCATGGAATGTTATCTAACTTCACGAATTCTTGCATTAACTTGTTTGGCCATCTTTTTTAATTCTTTTGGTACTTTAATTCTTTTCAGTAATTTTCATTTTGTCCACGAGTTTGTTACCATATTGATGGACTCTGCCATACTATATTTCCGGATATTACCTTGGTTTTGGAAGGTGAGTGATTGAACCTTTCTCTTGCAAAGCCGTTTCCGTTTCTCTGCTCATTGTTGACTTGTGTTTCTATTTTGATCGCAGATATCAGGAGACTTTTTGATATACCTTGGTCTCAATGAAGAGAATGAAATATTTCACACACTAGCATTTTTAGCTGGAGTTATGGTTTGGTCGCAGGTGCATATGAATATTTCCATCTGGCTCCCCCTCCCTCTAGAAATAGGATGGTTGATGTTTTCCTGGAATTGTTGCACTGGACCTTTTTCACCATGATTTTATTTGGCTTTGACAAAACTGAATTAAGTAAAACCTTCAGCATATTAGGAAATGATTTTTTTTTAGCTGTGGCATCTTAATTGTTAGTAAACCTCGGTCTTCTTAATTGAAAAACTTTAACTTGGTCTTTGTGATATATAACTAAGCATTTAACCATGATTAGTTGAAACATGTGCTTTTGGACTCTACATTGAAAGACCTTTATATTGAATTTCTACTTTTCAAACTATGTGATAACCATCTATTATGTTAGGTGAGTACTTTTAGTATTTTTCCTTCATATTTTGGTATAAATATGTTCATCTGAAAATATATAGACTATGTTTCCATCAAAATATAAGAAAACAGGACCTCCCTTGTCAAAAAATTATAAGAAAACAGGACCTTATTCAGCTCCTAATTAGAATTTTTGACTAATCAAAAGTGATTTCATTAATAGTACATGGAAATATTGATAGAAAATACGTAATTTTTGGCATAGATATATCCATCCGTCCTGCCCAACTCTATATACAACAATATAAAGGGAAGTCCGGTGCACAGAGCATTTTTAATCCAAATATGACTGAAACATATATGAGTTTTTTTGCTTCTCACAAGTCACATCCTTGCTGCTTTGGAAAAAATTTCCGTTCCTCCGTTCCATAGTTTTGGGCACCGCCTTCCTAAGTTGTGCTCCTCTTTCTCCTCGCGCTTTAGTAGTATAGATGCACTTGCCTCATCCTACTTCCTCGATAAGACTCTATAGATGATAAAGAACAAAAACAAGGGCGCACAAATGTGAAGCAACTTTGCACCGCACATATCCATATCTCTAATCCTCTGTGCACATGCAACATCAGCTTACTCTGTCTCCTTATTCTTAGTTTATCAGCAGCGAAATGCAGAACCGCATTCCACACTGCACACCATATGAAAAAGAAGCCTATTTGACACCTTGATGCTTTGTATGGCCTTAAACACATTCTTCTTGTTGGCTTGTCCTCTCTCTAGGTAACCTCATATTGCATGATTTCCATGTGAGTGCCTTGCATCCTTCACTCCATACCATCCTTCACTCCATACCATCCTTCACTCCATACCATTCGCCATTGGGTCCATCCTCTCGTCTCCTTCGGGATTGACATTAGTCAAAGTTGTTTAATTGGTCTCTGCTTCACCCCTTAGAGTTCAACCTGATGTTCTTTTTTGTTCTTCAACCATTGTCTAGGGGGCATGGCGTGTTATACCTATCATGGGCAAGATGTTAGTGTTGAGGCAGGCATAAGCTTGCAAATTTTTATTTTCCATATATAGTAAAGAAAAATGAAATTGTAGAATAAATAGCAGAGCAATGTGGATGATTATGTAAACATAAAAAAATGGTTTAAAGTTCAATATATATATATATATATATTCACAAAAGTGCGCACATATTCAAGCATCTAGTTGTTTATGTGTATTTGAGCATTGGTTCCTCATTTTTTTGAAATAAAATTTTCATATTTAGAAGCTACATAAAAATTGCTATAAATCATAATTTCTATTTTTAAAAATATCTAAAGCTTGTTTGACTCATCACATAGTAATATGTAAATGGCGCAGAGGATTAAATTATACTTGTATACCTAGAAAATCAAAATAGAAAATGTTATCTTTCTCAACCAAAAAGAAGATGAAATTTATTTTTGGTTCAGAAAATAAATTGCTTTAGGGCAAGGTTTGCATGGGGGAAAGTGCTCTTCCTATTTGGGGGGTCACTTCCATGAGATTTTTGCTCTTATGCTTGACACAGGTATTTAGAACCTGCTTAAGACCTGACAAACGTTAAGTGACATCCAACGTAGTGATTTGAAACATTGTTAGCAACAATTGGCAAGTCTCTTGCCGTATTTTTAGTTTATGGATTTAATGGAGATGCAATTTTACAAGTTGAGCTCATTTAGACAGCTAGATAAAGACTGATTTCTTCTGGTGAATATTTGTTGGAATCCTCTTTTGCCATGACACAAATAATAGGCTGAAACTTATTCCGAGAAGCATTTAGATTGATGCACTTGGCAGTGTGGTGATATCTATGTCCACATATGTTGAAGTGGTCTGGATAGCATTCAGAAAGTTATACTTGTGCTCATCTTCATATTTTTGTGGTAAGACTTCTTTTTTTCCTTTACAGATCACTGATTTGCCATTTTCGTTGTATTCAACTTTTGTGATCGAGTCCCGCCATGGTTTCAACAAGGTATATCTTGGAAATGAGCAGGACTTTCTTCCAGTTTAAGGAGCTACTATCTCTTTTATTTACTTTCCATATGTCTACTTATTTAGGCAGTTAACTTGTCTATTTTGAACTTGAATTTATCATTCTTATACAGCAAACAGTATGGTTATTCTTCAGAGACATGATCAAAGGAATTGCTTTGGCAATTGTAATTGGTCCTCCCATTGTTGCTGCCATCATTGTTATAGTACAGGTACTCATGTTTTTGGACTACAGGAACTTCCTTTTGTGGTTATGGTTCAAATTCAAAATCTTAGCATGATGTAGTTGTTCATTTCTGTTTGAGATGTTACTGTGGTTTCGGATCAGTATTCTAATTACGTTGACCATGAACATTTCTTATATCTCCATCTTAAAGGCAAGAGATGATATTGTATCTGTTTCCCCTAACAATAAAATCGATTCTTGATTTGCAGAAGGGAGGTCCTTACTTGGCCATTTACTTGTGGGGATTTATGCTCGTCCTGTCTCTTGTTATGATGACTCTTTACCCTATTCTGATTGCTCCACTTTTCAACAAGTTCACTCCAGTAAGTAATCTACCGACCGTTAAAGAAGAGAACTCCCAAAGAAAAGGGAAAGAAATTCCTGCAGCCTGATTTGATAATTAAGTTTCATTGAATGAGCAGCTTCCGGAAGGAGAACTTAGGTCGAAGATTGAGAATCTGGCTTCCTCGCTTAAATTTCCCCTAAAGAAGTTGTTTGTGGTTGATGGGTCCACAAGGTCGAGCCATAGCAATGTGAGAACTCCTTTTTGTTTATTCTGTTGGTCTCTTCATAGTGGTTAAACATGTGCTTTGTTTCATTTCACCCATTCTACATAGAAATCCTGACACATTCTACGTCTTCAGTGGTTGGCTGGTCTTAGGCTTTAGAAGATAATTTGAATTTTAGGATTTGTCTACTGTTACTTAACCCTTTTTTTTTTTTGAAGAAGGTAACATACTGTTGCTTAACTCTCTAGTTTAGAAATCTTTTATTTGTCTACAATATTTATGCGGAAAGCCAATCACATATTTCAGTTGATTGTGCTATGGTCTCTTTCTGTAATCTCAGTTGATGTAGGTTGACAGGCTAGTTCTCTTAGTTTTTCCGCTTTTTTATTGATGCCATTATAAGATCAGAATGATATTTTAAATGGAAAATCTGTTTGGATTGTCCCCTGGTTGAAAAGAATAGGTCAAGGTCTTGCACAAACTTAAGTATGATACTCAACTGTTGATGTGTAGGAATTATTTTGGTGGTAAATTTCTATGGAGTTATCTCCACTTTAGTGTGGATTATGTTATTAAGTGTCTATGGTTATCTCTCCTTTTCTTTCTGGATTATTTTATTAAGTTTGAGAAGCTCTCATGGATCTCTTGTCTTTAATTAGAGACAGCAAAGTGAGTAGGTGAGTACACTAAAGCTATTGGGCGATGGATGGGCTGGTTATATAGTGGCATTTGATCTAAACTGACTACTTTTTCCAAATAATCAAGGATATTATTTAACGTAATAAGTTATTTTTTATTAATGTGCCAGTGAACCAACTCCTTTCGTTTTTTGTTGTTGAAGGTGAGAGGATGACTTATTCAAAACATATAGATCAGAGAAGGCTATCCATATACTTTCGGAAGTAAAGTAAAAAAATGAAAAACAACACATAGTGTATGACAATGAATACAGGTTCTAATAAGAAAATATGAATAGTAATTTTACCTCAATAAAGAAATACATAGTGCAGGTGGATCTCTTCATTCTTTTTTTAGCAAGTTATGGTACATTGGTAAGAACTTAGACTATTGGGTTTTGATCAGTGATATCCTGGACGTGCTACCAAAATTAACTAGTTAGTGGTAGCCAAATCTTCATCCCGTTCTATGAAAACTTGTTCAATTTCATAGAATCAGCAAAAATGAAAGTCTGTGTAAAGGTAAATAAAAAAGTTTTTGCAGAAGACACAAGCTTATTTAAGGGGCCCATTTACCCAGTGAACCCTAGGGCTGCATCAACCTTCTTTTTTGGTTGGAAATCTACCTCCACTCATTTGTTGGAATTATGTTGTCTGTGAATTCATCACTAGAATGTAACTTTTAGCCAGGTGCTTATGCCTTGTTGCCTCGCATTTTACCCCGCTTACTCCTGTGCGCTAATCTTGTATTGAAAATTTTGCTAGGCATACATGTATGGATTCTTCAAGAACAAACGGATTGTCCTCTACGATACACTAATCCAGCAGGTGTGGTGGCTATTAAATCCGATTAAAGTGACCTTGCCTTTCTCTTTTACCTTTTTTGTATTCTGTCCACTGTTTGTTAGCTAATGAATTGTTTTTAAAATTTTTTTTTTGGGGTTAGCTAGTTCAGTTGATTAAGTTAGGAGTTCTCCATTTACAGTTCCTAAAAACTGTTTTATGATAATTCAAAGATTTTTCTAACGTGGTCATGATTTGGTGAAAAGCAAAGATATATGATGACGGGTTTCCAGCAGATGCAACCTTAATTAATTATAAGGGTGACGACTTTGTAGGCTTCTTCCTATGTGTAGGTTCTTATGACAGGAGTGTATGCCATCTATATGAGAAAACTTGTAGCTGTTAAAATCAATAGAAAAGATTGAAGCTGTTAAAAAGTTTTTTGACTATATAATTTTTATTCCACTGCACAGAAGGAATTGCTGCAGGAAACAATTTCTGTTATCTTCTTGGATGAAGTTTGAATGTAGTTTTCTTTTTCTCCCCCCTCCACCGCGTCAAAGTATAAGGTTTTATATTGTTTCTAAGAAATAAAAAAATGGAAGCAAAGGATCATACCGGTGATACCAACTAGTTGACATTAACTGAGTTTTTAGCCAATATTGTCCCTTAACTATGGGAGTAGGTCTATTTTTGTCCCTTAAATATACCCTTGAGCATTTTTAATCCCTTAAGTTTGCTAAAATGGAGCATCTTTGGTCCAACTAACAGAAATGGGTCAAAAACTAACGGAGAGAATAGGGTTCATACCTGGTTTTCAACAGCTGAAACAGAGTCTCCACCTCCAATGATAGTGGTGTCACTCCGTTCCCACTTAGTTCTGCAAGCTTCTTTGCAATTGCCTATCACTACTTTAACATGCTTTTTTATTTACTATTCAGTTACAGAAACAACACTATCAGAATTGAAGGTACACACTAACAACATACATAAACATTAATACTGCATCCTCACCAAATGATTAGAATAATAAGTAAATTACTAAATTAATGCACTTAATGACCTGTTAAACCAATTTATTCCTCTTCCTTTTATTTTATAAAGCCACGCAAGCTAGTTTTATTCACTTTTCCTTTCTATTAAATACCTCTGCAGGTGGTAAACAAATACGAGGAATGGAAATTAGTATCTTAGTTCCTACAGAGAACTTGTCAACTTCAAACACCCTCATTGGTCCATTCCAAATTACTGTTTACATAGTCTCCAAGGCATCACTGGAAGGCTTGACAGAGTTTGATCCCATGTCCAACCCCTTCAAAACGTCTAGGATAGCTGATGGTGGCACCGTTAGTTTTTAATTCGTTTTTGTTAGTTAGACCAAATGTGCTCCACTTTAGCAAACTTAAGGGATTAAGAATGCTCAAGGGTATATTAAAGGGACAAAACTAGACCTACTCTATAGATAAGGGACAATTTTGACTAATAACTCACATTAACTAGTTATCCAGTAGGGAAAGTATGGGATTTAGAGAATCCCAAATTTGCTTTACAATGCTTATTTTTTAGTAATGCCTACATAGCATGGATTGGTGTAGAGGATCCATATGGGTGACTATAACCCTAGTTGATTGCTTGATTGAGTAACAGCCTTTTTATCATTTGGCCATTATCTGAGCTTGAAATATAATGATTTTTTGAGCCATGAGCATAGGTGTTTATGTTTATTAGGAGGCTCTTCAATTTTTTCTTTTTTACTTCGAGAAAATGTTGTTCTTGGTGATTCAAAGAGATAGAACGTGGATAGCATGCTGCATTATATGATAGGGCTGCTTCTCTCATCTGGTATCCTTTATAGCTAGACTGCATGATTTAGATATTACTCTATAATGCTAATACCCAAGTTCTAACATAACAAACATTTTCTCAGTTTGATTTCTTTCCTCTAATTTATTTGCTGGTGGTATGTAGTGCAAGCATGATGAGGAGGTTGTTGCTGTTATTGCGCATGAGCTGGGGCACTGGAAACTTAATCACACGATGTACTCATTCATAGCTGTCCAGGTATGGAAATTAATCATGTAGCCTGTGCCATTAAACCAAAACAGTTATTCTGTTTTCAGTTCAAGTAGATGTTGCCGTTGTTCCATTTATATGATGTAGTTTATTTCTCTTTAAGAGATCGTGGGACTAGTTTGACTTATTATATGTATGATGGTTGACAAGAAACCAAGTTGGTTTCCGATTTTTGTACAAAGTTGGTTCCTAAAGTTGTCAGAAACAGAAACTTGAGTCTTTTTTGATAAATTTGATCTGTTGAAACATGAATAGCGTGCACATTATTATCATTTGCAATAACAATTTTTGATCTGTTGAACATGTGAATAGTGTATGTACCATTATGATTTATACATGTGGCCCATCTGTTTGATATATCCAAGCTATGTGAATCACCTTGATATAACTTTTTTTGATGAGTTAAAATACCCTGATATAACTCCCAGAGATACTTTACTAATATGCATCTGATTTCACTATCTTATTAGGGGATATTTATCTGGGGATTATAACCTGCCTGGCGCATAGAACAATCAAACTGTCACTTTTGCCTCCTCGATATAACCAGGAGAAGGGTGTTTGCTTTCCTCTTTTCTCCATTTTGTTCTATTTTTCTCCTCTCGTATCCGCTCAATCTTCACTCCCTCAGACTTCAGTCTCTCTCAATTGTTCTTCACTTGCTCGCAATGCCTACTTTTCACTGCATCTTTGTCTTTCTTCTCCTCCCACCCAATCTCTTCTTCTTCTTTTTCCAATCCTTCATTTCTTCATTTATAACAGAGATACCCCTTGATCAGCCTAAGTAGCTCATAGTCTCTCTTCTTGTTATGCTTCCCTTCTTGCCAAGGTAGGGGGAAGGATAAGTGAGAAGTATCATTGATTTTATATAATATGTGTTCCTTTACTATGATTATTTGGGAAATTTGGACTAGAATGAACCTGAAAGATGTTGTAATACTGCATTAGATCAGAAAATGATAAGAAGAGGAAATAATCAGGAGGTTAGCACTCGATTCGTTCCAGGGAGCCTATCTCACATTTAGGTCTAGGATTCGAGTCAGTTCGACTTTCCCTTTTAGGTCGAGGCAAGGAATTTAAGGAAATTGGTGTAGTTACACTGTTGCGTTTTCGGGTGGCTCTTCAGTTTGAGGATAGCAAAGACAGTTAGGTTTCAATTTGAGGGTAAGAAGAATGGCTATGTTTGGTGTGGCTTTACCAACCCTCAAATTTGAGGGTAAGTAGAATGCCTATGTCTGGTGAGACTACAAAAACCTGCTGTATTCTCAGTTGTAACAGTATTAGGAAATAGAGATGCTGGTATGGTTGACTTCTTTTTATCATCAACATTCGATGACTATGTTGGAGCTTCATTCTTCATCTATTTTGTTCAGGGGATATTGTTGGTCTGAGTTTTGGTATGTATTTAACTTGGCCAAAGAGTATCTAGCTGCTTGGTTGCCAGTATATTCTTTGTGCTGATGAGTATACTGTTAGCTTTCTCAAAAGAAGAAAAGACTATCTGGCAGCTACTGTTAGCTTTTTTTTTTTTTT
>MU738976.1:35014-56453 GCA_026770625.1 Nicotiana glauca | reverse complement strand
TTTTTTTTTACCGGAAAGTACTGTTCACGCCGGAAAAATCTCAAAGTGCTCGGAATTTGATTTTAACTGGATGGATAGGCTCGGAAAAATCAGGCGAAGACACTGTCCAAAAGAAAAATTTTGAAAATCTGGCCGGAACAGGCCTCACGCGCCGGCGCGTGGGACAGACGCGCCGCCGGCGGTAGAACTCCGGCGGGCGCGTGGGGGCGCGTGGAGGGGCTTTTTCAGGTGAAGTTTTCTGGGGTTTGGTCGGAATTCTCTCGTGGAGCTTATGGTGGTGTTGGATTTTGCACGACACTAATAAATAATGACTTTGATGTAAAAAGTCACTTAGGTCACCGGAAAATTGCACGGTGACGACGGATTTCTTCCCAGATATCGTTGGAATGAAGCACAACGATAATTATCTCACCAATGCTCTGATACCATGTGAGAAAGCACGGGAGAAAAATATATTATTGATCTAATTCATATGTTACAATAAGCCCTATATATATACACACACAACATGTCCTACTCCTAATATATATTGGATTAGGGTTATTTATTTACTCCTATTTACATTAGTATTCTAACATACACCAAAAATTCACCAAAAATAAAACAACAACAACGAGTCCATTTTTATCTTCTGAATTGAGCTGCCCTTGTCTTCAAAACACCTTGAGTTCCTTTCTTTCCAAATAGACCACCATATGCAAGCAGGAATTAAATCCCATCTGTTCTTCTGAGCTAAGGGACTACTCCCTTTATTCCAACATGACAACATTTCCTTTGTATTGTTTGGCATGGCCCACTGTACCCCTGCAAGTGCTAGAAATATATTCCAAACTTGTACTGTCACTGAACAATGTAAGAAAAGGTGATTAATAGTTTCTGCCTCCCTTCCACATAGATGACATCTGGAACAGAGTGGTAGACCCCTTTTCATCAGGTCATCCTCTGTTAAACAGGCCTTTCTAGCTACCAGCCAAACAAAACATGCCACTTTATAAGGAATCTTTACTTTCCAAATATGCTTCCAAGGACAAAACTCAATTATAACGTTAGTTTGATTGATCGCTTGATAAGAAGATCTAACAGAGAAACTACCTGACTTGTGTCCCTACCACCAAACCTTGTCATCATTCTGAGTGACACCTGTGAATTGATTGATTGTGTTGAAAAATTCTGCAATTCTAATGATTTCCCAATCATTCAATAATCTCCTAAAGGTGAGATTCCACCCTTGGGCAGACCAAACTTCATTGATGGTGGCCTTCTGTTGCTGGTTTATAATGAAAATGTCTGGATACATTGTCTTCAAAGTTTGTTCCCCTATCCAATTATCTTCCCAGATGAAGATTTTTTTTCCATTTCCCACCCTATGATTGATTTTATTGCTAAAAATATGCCACAAATTTCTAATGGTCTTCCAAACACCAACTCCATAGACATTGTTCACTGCCTTAGTTTTCCAGTGTCCTTCCTCACCATATTTGTTTGTGATTACTTCATTTGTGTATCTCCAGAGCCATTTCATGAGAAGGCTTTGATTTTGTTTCTTCAAATTTTTAACTCCCATGCCACCCTGTTTTTTGCTTAAGGTGACAGTTTTCCATTTAACTAAATGGAACCCTCTTCTAACTTTGTTGCCTTTCCATAGAAAGTTTCTCCTTAAAAAATCCATTCTTTTTTCTATCTTTGCCGGGATTGGAAACAATGACATCATATATGTAGGGAGAGCATCTAACACACTGTTTATAAGCACTAATCTACCTCCTAAAGAGAAGTATTGGCTTTTCCACCTAGCAAGCCTCTTCTCATATTTTTCCAGAACTTCGCTCCATAGATCAATAGATTTACTTTTTGCCCCCAGAGGCATTCCAAGATAAACAGTTGGGAGGGTACCTATTTCACCTCCAAGAATCTCAGTGAACTGCTGAATTTGTTGAGGTTCATTAACCGAATATATTAAACTTTTCCTCCAGTTTATGTGGAGTCCTGATATCCCTTCAAAAATTGTCAAGACTACTCTTAACATCCTTATCTGATCTGTCTCAGCATCACAAAGAATGATTGCGTCGTCTGCATAAAGGAGATGAGTGATCTCCAAACTTCTCCCTTGTCTGTTGCTAACCTTGAATCCCCTGATTCAGTTGTTCTGTTAGGCTGTTTGAAGCATATTATTCGGCCCTTCCATAGCAATTATAAATAGGAAAGGAGATAACGGATCCCCCTGTCTTAGACCCCTGTATGATGGAAAGAAACCTTCTGGACTCCCGTTAACCAGCACTGAAAATCTTGCTGTGCTTATGCAAAATCTGATTCAGTTAATCCACTTTGTACCAAAACCCATCTTCTTCAACATGTTTGTCAAGAAGTCCCAATTCACATGATCAAAAGCTTTTTCTATGTCTAGTTTACACAGGACTCCAGGCTTCTTTTCCTTCATTCTAGAATCAACACACTCATTGGCAGTAAGAGCAGCATCCATTATTTGTCTTCCTTTGATGAAAGCCATTTGGTGTTTGCCAATCAATTTTGACATCACTGATTTGAGCCTTTCTGATAGGAGTTTGGAGATGATTTTATATACACCGCCTATCAAACTGATTGGCCTGTAATCCTTTAACTCTTTTGCACCATTCTTTTTTGGAATCAAAGCTATGAAACTGGAATTTAGACTTTTTTCAAAGTATTCTTGATTGTGGAAATTCTGGATGGTTTGCATTATATCTCCCTTGATGATTTCCCAGCACTTGGAGTAAAAACCCATGCTGAAACCGTCAGGCCCCGAACTTTTATCAGTAGCACAAAGTTAAATGCATTCATGTACCTCTTGCTCCTCAAAAGGCCTTTGGAGCCATTCTTTCTCTTGTTCTGTGATTTCAGGACCATCCATCATGTTGAAATTTGGTCTCCATGCTTCTGATTCAGTAAAGAGGGGTTGGTAAAACCTGACTATCTCCCCTTTTATCGCAGTTGGGTCCTCTAGTGTTACACCATTAACCACTAGCTGATCAATATTGTTGTACCTCTTATGTGCATTGGCTGTCCTTTGGAAGAATTTAGTATTCCTATCTCCTTCTTTCAGCCACAGGGCTCTGGACCTTTGTCTCCAAGCTATCTCTTCTTTTTTTTCAACCTCTTCAAATTCCATGAAAAGATTAGTTTTTAACCGTGCTTCCTCTTCATTCAGACTCCTCTGTTCCTGTATTAAATCCAGTTCTGATATTTGATTGAGAATATTGATCTTATTGGCCTCAAGGTTCCCATGCTTTGTTAAATTCCACTCCTTAAGCTTTCCTTTCAGTGCTTTTAGTTTACTAGCCAAAATGTAGTCTGGTCTGCCATCCACCTCAAAAGAGTCCCACCAGATCTTCACTTGCTCATTGAAACCCTCTACTCTTAACCACCAGTTTTCTAATATAAAGTAGGATTTGTTATGGTCCCAATTCCCACATTGAAGTGATAGAGGGAAATGGTCTGAAACAACCCGCTGCAACATGGACTGCTTAACACTCCTGAATTCCTCATCCCATTTAGTTGAGATGAGGAATCTGTCAATTCTGGAAGAGGAATCTTGGCTGCCCCCCCAATTCCATGTATATAGACCTCCATTTAGTGGGAGATCCACAAGCTCCATGTCGTCTATGAAATTTGAGAATTCAGTCATATCTCTGGTGACCGTAGTGCAGTTCTTCTTTTCTGAGATGAACCTAGGGGTATTAAAATCCCCACATACCACCCACAGGTCTCCACAAAGGCCACTAACTGCTCCGATTTCTCTCCACATACCTTGCCTTTCTCTTCTGCTGTTTGGGGCATATACCCCTTTTAGATGCCATGAAAAATCTTGAGTCATTGCAATGAAATTACAAGTTAAGGAATTAATTCCAGTGCATGTGACTTCCCCCTTCCAAACTCGACTGTCCCACATCATTAGAATCCCCCCTCTAGTACCACTTGCCGGCAAACATTCATACTTCATCCATCTGTTGGCCCAGAGTTGCTTCACATATTCATCTATATCCCCTTCGACCTTAGTTTCTTGTAAACAGTAAATATCAGCTTTCCACATGTGTATCAAACTCTGTATCGTACTCCTTTCCCCCTATCATTTATTCCCCTAACATTCCATGAGATTATATTTATCTTCATGGATCAACAACTGATTGTTGCTTCCCCCTGTTTCTGTCCCCATTGCTTTTGAAATTGACATTAAACTTAACTAGACTTTTGAGGTCCTGCGTACCTTTCCATCTCGGATTTGGAGGAGTCTCTGGAACTTGAACTGGGTTGTTATTATTCTTCCTGCTATCAATTTTCCTGAAAAGAGCAAAAGCCTCTTTTTCGCACCCTTTAAAATCCACTCCTGCTACTGTTAGCTTTCTCAAAAGAAGAAAAGAATATCTGGCTGCTTTTTCCCTTACCCGATTTCCATGCCTCTTCGTGTTGGGTTTCCTTTTTTCCTTTTCGCCCCGGACATCAGCATTGGCCCAAGAATATCTGATTGCTTGTTTCTTTACAGCATTAGGAAAACAAAACACCTATGCAGTTCTGTTTTGATGGAACACACTGTTCGAAAACAGTTATATCTTTATTCTGACAGTAAAATCATATTTTTCTTGTTCTGACACGAGTATTATTCTCTGCAGATCCTCACATTATTGCAGTTCGGAGGATACACTCTTGTTAGGAATTCAAAGGACTTGTTTCAGAGTTTTGGGTTTGATACCCAACCAGTTCTTATTGGACTTATCATATTTCAGGTAATGCTATGCTCTTGAAAGGTTATACTATTAAACATCTGGTAGGTCAGTGTGGCTATTGGGAAGGGTTAGATATGGTAATTTGATTGTCAAAATCCAGAAGATTTACTAGCCTATATTTTATTCAAATCATTGGCTGGTTTTTTTCTTTTATATAGGTCTAAGAACATTGATCACTCTGTAGTTTATTAACTCAAGGGACTTCCATTCCAAATTTTGAATTACTCTTATCATGGTCGTTTGGAACTAATGGTATTAACATTGTCCTTGATAACATTGTTCTGGAATTTAATATTTTTTTCCCTCAAAGATGTGAAATCTCTTGGAAGCAATGCAGTCAATGCAAATTTACCTATGAATAAGACAGCATAAATGTCAATGTCGGTGATACCGACTGTATGTGTAAGCGTGAGATTTTGAGAATCCGTAAATAGATAGATTCATATAGTCGATGCCAAATGATTTGGGTTTCAGGCGTAGTTGATAGACTGATTGGTAGTTTCTTCACTGGGTTTGCCAATATTTCACAAATGAATCTGTAATTAGGTAGTATTATTTTTGTTGATCTGTAGTTAATATATTTGAGGTTCCACATATTACTAGCTTTTATATTTCCCATTTGGTCGACATACGGCAGGCTCAACTGATACCCAAAAAGAAGATGAATTATTTGAAGCTTAAAAGAACTAATACAATATTATCCATAGTTAATGATCAATCTAGCCGTTGGGTTAAGTAGGATGCTACTGAAATGCCGCTCAATGTGAGAGCAAAGGACAAAGGCTATGATAAAGTAATGGTGATTGATGTGTCGTACCTTGTGAATAGGCAATCAACGTTGTACATTAAGGATGTTACTCTTCGTTAAGGAATCATGCATATACAAACAGTTCAAAGTTCAATATTGTGTCATTTGACATGCCTTGAGAATATAAGAACTGGTATTTATCAGTTGCAAAATCTATTTTGTTCTAATTTATTCAATGTAATTTAACATGGTTGCAGCACACTGTCATACCTCTCCAGCACCTAGTGAGCTTTGGTCTTAATCTTGTAAGCCGTGCTTTTGAGTTCCAGGTAACGTTATGTTGTATGGATTTATCTTTATATTTTGACTTGTTTTTTAATGCTAAATGTTTTCACTTGAACTGTAATTTTTTTATCTCAAGGCTGATGCTTTTGCAAAGAAGCTTGGTTATGCTGCAGCACTTCGAGCTGGTCTTGTGAAACTGCAGGTTGCCGTTCCTTCTATCCTAAATGTGTCTCCGTGATATCCTTTTTTGCGATTGAGTCATTTGCATATACCATCTATGTTCATTGATGATTCTTAAAATGTTGATAACAAAAATTTTCCAAATCTAAACGCTGAACAATTCTTCGGAACTCAAAGCCATAATAGTAATTTCTAGGTTTCAAATCATTGCAACTTAGAAGAAACTTTCAAATCCTGTAACAAGATATCTGTAATACCAATTTGTTCAACATCTTGCAGGAAGAAAACTTGTCGGCTATGAACACTGATCCCTGGTATTCGGCTTATCATTATTCTCACCCTCCTCTAGTTGAAAGATTGACTGCGATTGATGAACACGATAAGAAGACAGACTGACACCACGTGGGCATTTCACTGTTCAATATAGAGTTGGTTCTATGCTTTGCACTGCAGAAATGCAAAGCATAACAAACAATAGGTGTGATTTACTTTCAATTGCCATGATATTTTTGATGTCACATTCACATTGTAGTGCTGAGTTAGGAAGGTTACTGGAGCTGCAAGGAGGAATGACTTTATGTTTGATTGTATTGTTTACAGAAGTTGGGAGCTTCAGCTCGACTTTGCTACTAGAGTTGGTCAAAATTTAGGGTTTATATAATCAAACGGTGGCAATTCGAGCTCTCGAGGAGATGTAGCAAGAACTTCGTAGTATTTTTGAGGGCAGAACTGCTTTACATATTAAGGAGCTTCTTTGTGGCTCAAAAAAAAAAAAAAAAAAAAAAATTTGTAGGTGGTGTAATGTTTTTGGTCCCGTCTCTGCATTTTTTCTTGTTATCCAGTGCTTCTCTTATACTAATTAGTGTTTCTGTTATCTTTAAAAGAATTTGCTGGATTAGTGCGCAAAAGTTCAAAAGCATGTAACCAAAAAGATAATAGGAATGTTATATTAAAGATAATTAGTTTGTACATTTGACTTGTAGATGGAATTGTCAAGTGCCTATTTATAACCCCAATCTATCTATTTTGCTATACATGCATCACTAATTGATGACAAAGTTCAACCTCAAAGGCATTATTTTCGTGAAAAATTTGTGACTATAAAAATAAGTCATTCAAGATTCTCTTAGGATGACCTATAGGAATGAACGATAAATCTATTTCAGTTTTATAAATTAAACGTGTAACTTTATTATTCCATTCGTTTTTTTCCCTCCAAGTACAAAATGATAAATGCAAAGTCTCGCGTCTTTGTAGTTTATGGTTCAGATCCTTTCTCTAAATATTTGTACTTTCAAATCGATTATCTTCATTGCCTAAGGTATTTCAAGCCCGTCAGGATCACATGTGACTCCCTTGTGATCTGGATTTCCTCTAAGTAATCAATTGTATACAACTTCACATATGATGAGAATTTTACACAATATTGTATGATTTTCATCAATACGTAGTGGTTTGAATAAGGTATATGGGTAATTGTTATATTAACATAAGGTATTGCAATAAGTAGGGGTTTAAATGTTTGACTTTGAAATTTTGTCTGGTTTATCCTTAAGTGAGTGATCGATGCTGTAATAGATATGTAGAGTAGTTTTCTCTTTAAGAGGTCGTCTAGTTCGCGCACTAGTTAGTTAGTTATTATAATGCGAATGTTGTACATGAATTACTAGAAACTTTTTATCTTTGAATAATTTAATCCATGTATACACCTATTTATTTTGCTTTAAAATTACATAGATCCTAACATAACTTAATGCAATATTATTTAATACTGCCAACCAAATGCTGCATTAGAAATGCGGCCTAAGATTTTTTTTTCTTGTGCAACCAACCAAATATTATATTGTCTTATGCGAAATTTTATGATGGGATTAATTATTTCAAACCAAGTATTAAACGACCTCTAAATATAGGCAAAATAAGAATATTTCCTAACATCCCAAAACACAACCACTGCCACAAAAATTCTAAGTACTACTATATATTACCTATGCATGTAAAAAAAAAAAAAAAAAAATTAATGGAAGCATCATTATGTAGTCAATTTTTTCCCACCTGTATGGTGAAAAATTTAAGAGGACTCATCCAGTACAATAAAGAGAAAGTAAAGGGGAAAAAAAAGAAAAGCAAACTCCCATCCCTCAAAGAAAAGTCAATTTCCTTCACGGGCAACAACAAATGGCATGCAATCCATTTCAAAAGTTAGACACATGATCTAACATGCTTTTCCTCTAACTTACTCTCTAGAAAATTGAAAGTTGAAGAGAAAGTTCAAAAGAAGAAAACAAACTGAAATGTCCAAAGGCTCTTCTTCCTTTTTGGTCTAAAACTTTTTCTGTTAAGTTTTAGAAATGTCTGTTGATTCGAGTTCAGGTGATCATAGTAGTAACATAAGAGGAGTTCCAACACATGGGGGTCGATATGTGCAGTATAATGTGCATGGTAGTCTCTTTGAAGTTTCAAGAAAATATGTTCCTCCTATTAGACCTATTGGTCGTGGTGCTAACGGCATGGTTTGGTAAGAAAATTTTACTTTCTTATATGCATATAGCATAGGTTATAAGCTCTGTTTCTTCAGTTCTAATAGTTACAGGTACGTGAGTATTTGTGTGTATTACCACCTGATTTACATATATATAGTTCTCTCTGATCTGAAGAGGAGCAAAGCTTGCCCCTGCATGGAGATTGAGTTTTTTACCTTGAGGTTAATTATTCCTCATCGTTTCACCTATATATACTCACTTTATGCTCTTTGTGATTGTTGTCTATAGGTGTCAAAAGTATTAGATTATTCCCTCTTATTTGTTTTATATTTCACTCTTTGGTTTGTAGTCTTTTCAAGAAAGAATGGTATCTTTTATATTGTTTTTTCTAATCTTCTCGAGCCGAGGGTCTTTCAAAAACAGCCTCTCTACCTCCCCAAGGTAGGGATAAGGTCTGCGTATACACCACCCTCCTAGACTCCACTTATGGGACTCCACTGGATTTGTTATTGTTGTTGTAATGGTAACTTTTTATATTTGAAAACTCTTT
The DNA here is from genome assembly GCA_026770625.1 of Nicotiana glauca. Taxonomy (NCBI): domain Eukaryota; kingdom Viridiplantae; phylum Streptophyta; class Magnoliopsida; order Solanales; family Solanaceae; genus Nicotiana; species Nicotiana glauca. The sequence continues at coordinate 47,453 of MU738976.1, read as the reverse complement.
AACTTTTAGCTTTCTTTTATCTTTAATAATATGCTTTTATTGTCACATAAATGTCATGACATTTTTAAGACTACGAGTTCTAAGAGTCTTTTGTTATATGTCAAAAATCTTTCTTTCTTTCTCAAACTCCATGCCTAGTTGAATATGACTATATACAATGAACCAGAGGGAGTTTCACTTAGTACAAAAGTTTTTAACTATCAATATTAATCGAAGTTGGATCCAGTGAATTGGTAAGATTGTGTGGTTAATATGTGAAAAAATTTGAATCAATTCATTGTAATTGGTTTCACATCTTCAATTGGTCATTTCCTGATATATATAACATGGCTATAGAGTCTTTTATGATGAGTTTCCATTAAATTTTCCATTTTGAGCTTTTTGACAATTGAAGGTAGTATGTATGCTTGCTCGTTTATGTGTCTTAAAGTGGCTCCATGTATGGTATATGGGTATAGTTGCTTCTATGTTTCCCTTGCCGTGATCAGTGGTGGAACCACGATTTTCACTAAGGGAGTCCGAATATAAATAAGTAATACACAGAAGTCAAAAGGGGTTCAACATAAAGTATATATCTACCTACACAGTCTAATTTGCCGGTGAAGGACAAAGCTATTATCTTCTCAAACTTTGTCCTGTATCTACATGTCTCACCAATCTAAAACAAGCTTTTAGATGTTGTTCAATATGATCTCTTTTCACGTGATATATCCTGTGACATAAAAGTCTTTGTTAATTAGGGGTATTAAATTTTTAGATTATATGCCAACTTCTTTTCACTGTTTCAAGGATCTTATATGTTGCACTTGCCCTCTATTTAACTTTTTCCCCTCTATTGTATTACTATGTGAAGGAAAATTGCTAATTTGTTATTAATTTTTTTGCTGCAGTGCTGCTATGAACTCGGAGACACGTGAGGAAGTAGCAATTAAGAAGATAGGGAATGCATTTGATAATGTAATAGATGCAAAAAGGACACTGAGAGAGATAAAGCTTCTCAGTCACATGGATCATGAGAATGTGAGTATTGCACCTCTCCGGATATCTGCAATCATGTCCTCTTACATCAATCCATCTTTATCTTTGCCTTGTATATTCACTAGAAAGTTGACACCTAGTACTAATTTCCTCTGGTCTTCTGCATGTGGTTTTCTCCTGGACGTACTCCCTCCGTTTTAGTTTATGTGGCACAGTTTGGCTGCACGCAGAGTTTAAAACAGAAAGGAAGATCTTTGAAACTTGTTGTCTTAAACAGATATTTCTGTGGCTATAAAAGCATGTCATTAAGGGTGAAACGAGAAGTTTAAAGTTAACTTTTTCCAAAATAGTAAGGTGCCATTTAAAGATAGAGAGCATATCATTTTTCTGATATAATTATGCACATAACTGATTTTCAAGGGTTCACCCTAATAAGAATTGGTATCACTAGTTGCATTCACTCACAGATACATTGCATGTATAATATTTGGGGTTGGGGTTGTGGGGTGGGGGGTAAGAAAAAGAAAAGTTTACAGGGAACTTTGCCACACTGTCAAGCAGATTAAGCGATAAAATTGAATCTTGATTATGAGCAGTTCTGTTTGAAGTGAATACTCCTTTCACAAAGTATTTTGTTTCATTGTCAAGTTCAACCCATTGCTAAGAGTAAAATGATGTGTTGATTTCTCATATAGTAGATTTGCCACTGAAAAAATGGGAAGCCTAAGCATTTATGCAAGGTTTGGTAACTAATTGCTGATTTGTGGTTATGTTGGGTTTTTTGTTTTTATTCCCACCTCCAAGTACATGGATTTATTCTTGTAAAGTTCTTTTGGAGTGCTTAATTTTTTTAAGCTCTTGTGAATAATTAATAGTTCTGAATCTCAGTTACACTCAACTTTTCCAAATTCACAGGTAATTGCAATTAAAGATGTTATAAGGCCTCCTCAAAAGAAGAATTTCAATGATGTGTACATTGTTTATGAGCTGATGGACACTGATCTTCATCAGATTATTCATTCCAACCAACAGTTGACAGATGAACACTGCCGAGTAAGCTACACTTCACCTCATGCACTTCAAGTTCTAACCAGCTAGCTGCATTAGTATTTGAAGATGTGGTTCTGAATTATGTACTTGTTTGGGATTTATCTGCATTTTATTACATCACAACGTGATTGGTCGCCTTTTTAAATTTTGTAGCATTTTCTGTACCAAGTATTGCGAGGACTTAAGTACATTCACTCTGCCAACATCTTGCATCGTGATTTAAAACCCAGCAATTTGCTAGTCAATGCGAAATGTGACCTAAAGATTGGAGATTTTGGGCTTGCAAGGACGACAACTGAGACAGATTTCATGATGGAATATTGTGTGACACGTTGGTATCGTGCACCAGAGTTGCTACTAAATTGTTCAGAGTATACATCGGCAATTGATGTTTGGTCAGTTGGCTGCATACTTGGTGAAATATTGACAAGACAACCCCTTTTCCCTGGCAGAGATTATGTACACCAGTTGAGACTTATCACTGAGGTACATTTAGCAGATAGAATTTGTAGTTCTGCATTTATTTAGGATTTGCATGCATTTACAAGTTTGTTTAAGCTTGGAGATGAGACAGTTTCAATCTGACATGCTCTATTTTGCTTTTGCAATAGCTTATAGGCTCACCTGATGATGCCAGTCTCGGGTTTCTCCGGAGTAACAATGCCCGAAGATACGTTAGGCAGCTCCCAAGGTACCCAAGGCAACAATTTTCTGCAAGATTCCCAAATTCATCTCCCCGAGCTGTAGATTTGCTTGAAAAAATGCTCATCTTTGATCCAAGCAGGCGTATTACTGGTAAATTTTTTGAGGGTTTTTCTCCTTTCTAGATTTATAATATATTTGTGTTTGAATGATAAGATTTGCTAGTTAATGACCTTTTTTCTGGATTATTGCAGTTGATGAAGCTCTCTCCCATCCGTACTTGGCGCCACTTCATGATATCAACGAGGAGCCTGTTTGTCCTAGGCCTTTCAGTTTGGATTTTGAGCAGCCATCTTTCACTGAAGATAATATCAAGGAGCTCATATGGAGGGAAGCCGTAAAATTTAATCCTGATCCAACTCATTGAAAGAGATGTGGTTATATAATGTATACAATAAGAATTTGGTTATTTAACTTCTCTAATATACTGTATTAGACTTGTAATGTTCCCTAGTGATGATGACTGAATAAATATGGTGGAGCTGTTGGGTTCAAGAAATTGTTAGTGACTTAAGTCAGATACTTATTCCCTTATTGTGTTCTGGTTTATCGGTGTTGTATAAGGAAGCTAAATGGTAGCCTGCAATTTGATGGTTCAATATACTGATTCTCTCTGGGAAATAGAACTAGGAAATCCTGAGTGCTGACTGCTTGTTTTCCTGAATATTTCACCTATTCAAGTGGTTTGACATTATAAGGAGATCCTTCATGTGAGAATGGACAGTGAGTGAATGCTTTTTGAAGTTGTATGCATATTTATAAAACTTGCCTGGATTACTTGATTCGCTTATCGTTCTTGCTCTACTGTAGTTTTCTGCATGTTGAAAGAATCTCTGCTTGGTCTTCTTATCAAGGTGTTTTATTGATAATTTTCCTTCTGTTAGTTGTTGACTTTCCAACATCGGCTGTCGGATTAAATTAGGTTCCTTATATGGTCTTGAGCCGTCTTTCACCTCATGGGCTAGCTTTTGCAGTTGAATTAGGCCAAAGTCCATTTCTTATCATGGCATCAGATTCATACTCATCCCAATTCTTGGTTTACCCGATGTTGGGCCTCCATGTTATGTAATCCACGCTCTAGATGTCCAGTCTTGGCCGTGGGTTTTTTTTTCCTGGGGGGTGGACATTTACTTTCTCACATTAGTTGTGGGATCAAATATTAGGCTCCTTATATGGTCTTGAGCAATCCTCAAATCCTCACTTCAGGAGCTAGCTTTTGGGGTCGAGTTAGGTCCAAGGTCCATTTCATATCACTAGGGCTTTCTTATTAATGAAACTTCTCTAGCACCATATGAAAACCTTGGAAATTTAGTAAGAAATGCACATTTTGCTGGATAGAAGTCTTCTAGTCATTTTAGAGATTTATGCTAGTAGAAAATAAAGCGGACTTCTAATACTTTTTACTTTATCTAATTAATAATATTGGCGCTTAAAAGTGACATGGTCGATAAGGATTCATAGTGCCGACCCCAACTTATTTGAAAGTGAGGCATAGTAGTAAATTGTAGTTGTTGTTCATGCACATGTTTCTAGATGCTCTGGCGTTAAAGGTGAAAGCAATAATAGTTCAGATAGTTCATTACACTTATATTGCTGATACATTTTGGACAGCTTATTAGTAATTCAATCTATAGGAACATCTTTGCATCTCTATGTTATCAATAGGTAAACTCTCTTTAGGAAAATCACACATTTCACTCTTCCCTGGGCCCTGATCAGGCAACAACTGACAAGGTGTAGGCTGCACACCACTGGTAATTCCTTCAATATCAGTGCAAGTCCATGGATATTTCTTGGCCTTCTTTGCCATACTTATTGTTACATTCGACATGCAGATTCCGGTGAACGGATCCCCAGAAATCCCCTCCAGCCGAGCAGCCATCGACACATTCTCAGCCACCACATCGCGGTAATTAATCCCTTTTATCTCAGGCAATGCATTAGGATCCCAGTGAGTGTCAGCATGTGATCCATAGTTGCCAGTCATCCAAAATACCCATTTCATTGTGTGAAGTGTCATCCCTTTGACATATACATCTTTGACGAAACCGCCTCGGCCAACAGCGGTCTTGATCCTCACCCCTGATTCCGTGTTGATGGCCGTGATGTCCTCGGCTCTCACATCTTGAATCCCACCTGACATTTCACTTCCTAATGCTATTGCAGCACTGTAAGGTGAAATGCAAGTCAGGCGCCTGATGACTAATTGACTTGTTGGCATTCCGTACTTTATACCATATTCATCCCAACCACTTTTAACTGCAACACAATCATCTCCAGATACAATGTAATTATCTTCAAGTCTTACATTTGAGCAAGAATCTGTAAAGAACAAAGAAATGAAAACTTTAATATTGATCAACATATCATTACCTTTTTTTCTCAATCGAATACGTTAAGGAGGAAGGGGAGCCTTGGCAACAACTTGGTAAAGTTGCACCAAGTTGCTGCCATGTGACCAGGAGGTCACAGGTTCGAGCCGTGGAAACAACCTCTTGCAAAAATGCAGGGTAAGGCTGCATACAATAGACCCTTATGGTTCGGCCCTTCACAGGACACCGCGCATAGCGGGAGCTTAGTGCACCAGGCTGCCCTGAATACGTTAAGGAAAAACAGACCTGGATTGATTCCATCAGTGTTTGGAGATTTTACTGGAGCTAAAATAGTGATGCCTTGGATAATGATATTGCTGAAATTTCACAATGACCAAATATTCTTGATAAACTTTAGTGTAAATAGATAACAAGTGAAAGAATGAAGATTTTGGCTTAGTAAAATCACCTGCTATAAACAGGATGGATATTCCAAGATGGAGAGTTGACAAGGGTTAGATTTGATATCTGAATATTATCAGAATGCATAAGTTCAATCAAGTAAGGCCTTGTGTATTTTAGCTTTTTGCTGTGAAATTTCTGCCACCAAAGTTCACCCTGCCCATCTATTGTCCCATTCTCACCTAATCATTTACACAAGAAAAATTAAATATTTTTAAAAAATGTCGAAAATTTTGAGAAATGAATAGCTTAAATGCATATAAAAATTGGATATAGGATGGTTGTTACACTTTACCTGTGATGATAACATCAGTAAGGTTAGTGCCAAATAAAAGACTGATGTACCTTCCACCTGCTGCATCCCTCCCATGACCATATGATGGTAATGGATCTATAACTGCCCACTCATTTATTTCCTGAACCATTTCAATTGTTCAGTCAATAATAACTAAAGTACACATTCAGGTTTTAACATTGACTCCAATACTTAGAAACATCATGTTAATATACTGATTTAACCAAGAGAGTGTCAGAGTGTGCGCTTCCATTCTGTCTACATCACACCCTTGGGGTGCAAATCTTCCCTGGACAAGGCGTGAACGTATGATACTTTGTGCACCAGGCTGCCCTTTAGTGTCAGTGTGTGTATGTGTTAGAGCTTTCCCCGAGACAATTGAGCCCGATACTGAAGCTATGTACTGTGTCATTACACCTCAATTACAAATTAATTGGAGTAAAGAAGATATTTGTATCCGTTCCGCTCTATTTAGGTCATATTTCATTTCAAACTAAATGAGGAGATCGATTTTATCGGCCATTACAAATGTTTGCTTAGTTACATGGCATAATAACACGAGATCGGTAAATAAGACACAGGAGATTATATGATCATTTTCTTCTGTTCAAATTGTAATCGGTCATAAGAAATCATTTCGTCGGGAAATGGACTAAAATAATTAGAGTACCTGAGAAGCAAGAAGAACAGCATCTTTTTGAAGGAAGAGAGTGAAATGGCTAGTAAGATTAAAGCTACCAGTGAGCCATTGACCAGCAGGTACTATAAGCTGAGATCCACCATCTGATGCATACTGACTCAACTTATTCACTGCTTCTTGAAATGCTTTTGTGTTGAGTGTTTTTCCATCACCAACTCCTCCAAAATCTTTTATAGATGCACTGTGTGCTCTACAACTTATTGCTGTGTACTCTAAATCATAAGAAGAAGACTCATCAAGAATTCTTGATTTTCTTCCCTCTGCTCCTACTAAAAGCACCAACACTAATATCACTACCAGCAACCAACTTGTCTTTTCCATCTGCAACATAGCAAAAACACACTTATGGAAAACAAACTTACAACATTTTTAAGGCAGCCTGGTACACTAAACTACCGCTATGTGCGGGGTCTGAGAAGGACCGGACCACAAGGGTCTATTGTACGCAGTCTTACTCTGCAATTCTACAAGAGGCTGTTTCTAGGCTCGAAACCATGACCTCCTGGTCACATGACATCAACTTTACCAGTTACGCCAAGGCTCCCTTTCAACACTTTTAAAAGATGAACCACAAAAAGGAAATTTTTAAGGGCCATGTTTCTTGAGTCTTGACTCCGAAAAACACTAGATTGATCAATTCGAGTTCGTGTTGTCTAGGGCTTACTAAAGCATAGGCACCCTTACCAGGAGTTTTTTCATTCACAAGGCTCCAACACGAGACCTCTAGTTAAGGTGTGGAGGATCCTATCGATCCCCACTGTGTTTCTTGGCGGTCAAAATTGCTCTTTGCAAGAAGAGAGCAAGAACTATAGGGCAACCCAGTGCACTAAGCTCCCGCTATGCGCAAGGTCAAAGAAGGGCCGGACCACAAGGGTCTATTGCACGTAAGCTTAGACTACATTTCAGGTTGTTTCCACCGCTCAAACTCATATCTCGTGGTCACGTGACAACAACTTTACCACTTATGCCAAGAATAAATAGTATGAACTCAAGAGTAATTTTGGTTCTAATTTATTATTATACTACACTGAAATACAGAAGAGAAATAAAGAGTAAATGGTATGAACATCACTTACCTGAGATGGCAATGGGATTCTATAAAATGAATGCATTGCTTAGTAGAAAAATGGTATGGAATTGGTTTGGTGGTATAATATGTAAATAAGTCTATTATATAGACAAAGTTTTGTAACTGAACTGCAGCAACCTTTTTGTCACAGACTGATATCAATCTGTGACATATTTGGATTGAGGTAAAAGATTCTCTGAAGTGGACAATTTTCTTCACCTTTTCTCCGCTTTCTATTTTTTGTTTTTATTTGCTTTACGTACATATAATGATTTAAAATCTCATAGATTACTCAATTAAACTCATCAATTAGAAGTTGATTACTCAATTTATCATTACTATTATAGTCTAAACAACTTTCTTGATGAAGTTAAGCATACTCTTTAAAATAGAAATTTTTACCTAGCTATACTATATTAGAAACTTATTTACTTATGTTCTCTATGTTTTGTAGTTTTTAATAAGTATCTAGGTTTTTCTTGCAAATTGTATACACTGCTCCTTAAAAGGCTCTCACTCCATCATTAGTGACTTCAATTAAGGGATTCAATTACATCCTTTCTTTTTTTCCCCTTTCCTCTTCTCTCTCCTTTCTCCTTTTTTTTTTTTTTTACATAAAAAATCCCTTAATCTACACCAAGAATCTCCATCTTCTCTCTTCCCACCATTGCTGACAACTTTATACTATTAAAAATTTAAGAAATATCCAGAAATTGTATGATAACTGTATCATAATTGTATATTTGAATTGTATTAGATACATCAATCCTAAAACATAATTGTTTCATACTTGTAACCCAATTGTATCTAACTTGTATTTGGTACATTAATACCCGAACTAATACCTGATACGATATTAATAAATTAACATACAATTATCATATATTTGTAATACAAACTATGAACTTTCACGAACTAACAACTTCTCGTAATAATATACAATGAATATACGATTACCATACGTTTGTAATACAATTCTTGCAGCAACTATGATACATATACAATTATAATACAATTACGATACATTTCTAAAAAGTTGTGATACAATTATGATTTTCATCTTTTTCAAGTTTCAATCACAACTCCACACTTAAACTCTAATATAATCGTATTATAATTGTATTAGTATTGTATCGAGTATTGTTTTGGGTATTGATGTATCATATACAAGTCACATACAATAACGATTATAGAAAGAAAACAAGATTCAAAACTTACCTACAACTTGATTCTAGAGCAATATTCCGAATTTCGTCTACAGTGTATGAATAAGAAACAGAGATTTCGGGTGAATAGTAAAATTTAAGAAAGAGGAAAATTAGGTTTGAAATCTTTGGAAAAGTAAATGAATCGGAAATCTGGGTGACATAAAAATAAATGAGAGATTTTGGGTGATTATTAAGAAAGAGAGAAAAAGAAACAAAATCTTAAATGTAGGGGAGGGTTTTTTGGAAATGGGCTAAAATTAAGGGATCTTAATTTTTTTCTTTTTTAAGGTTTCGTATATAACTTGTAAATATAGATATACAAAGTAATTAATAAGGAACCTAAATAAAGGTGGTAAATAGGTTTCTAATATAATATAGCTAGGTAAAACTCCCCTTTAAATAAAAGTTAAGTAATTCTCTTTATGTTTTAGTACATCTTAGTGATATCATCTTAGTCCCTTACCCAGAGGTCTCGGGTTCGAGCCCTGAGTATGGAAAAATCCTTGATAGGAAGTGTTTACTCCCGAATGGTGCCCAACGCGGCACGAATTCAAATATAATCGGGCTCCAATAATACGGATACCGGACACCGGATGAAAAACCAAAAAGAAAATTCTCGTTTGTAGTTGGCCTTGAGGAATGGTTTATAGACCAAGTAAAAATAGAGGAGTTTCCTCCTTATTAGGTGTACATACAATTTTTTTTTTTTACTCATATGGTATCCAAAGCTCACTAGTCCGATTAACTTAAATGTGCGTGCGATAAGCCCACTAAAAGAGTAAACACTTCTGACTAAGCAATTCTTCTTTGTTACTAAAGTTTTAACTCGAAACTTCTACTTAAAAATAACAATACTCCAATTATTCCATCACACTCCTCACGATACAGTAACAAACAAAGGTGTATCGGGGATTTTTATAATATGGGTATACTACTGAGAAAGTGAAAATTGATTCCTGCTCCTCTAGGTAAATAAGCATTCAACCAAGCGTACCATTTAATCTTTTTAATTTTGAGCATAGGTACCAACAGATAATATTAGATCATTTTTAGCAAATATGAACATAAAATATATAGTTTTAACAAATAAATCATGAATTCACGATGCCTCGTATAATCATAAAATAGGCTATAAATTCGACCCGGGAACAAAGGAGGGTCAAAGAGGGGTGTAAGAAACTGTGGGTCTGTNGGGGGGGGGGGGGGGGTTGGTTTAGTGCTTGGAGGTTTCAGTTGGAAAGTAGTTGGTGGTGGTCCCATTTGTGTTGGCTTTAGTAGAAGGGATTTTCCCATAATTCAGTCTCGTGACCCTTTGCCGCACTATTGCCGACCCACTTCACGGGCGTTCCTTTTTGGCTATAATATCTAAGGTTTTTTCTTAGTACTTTTTTTAAATTTTTTTTTTTAATGTTTTATAATATTACATCCAGGTTCAACCACCCAATTAAAAAGTGCTCTTCTAAAAAAAATTTAAACAAATTTTCTTTCATCACCATTCACCAGGGAACGGATGGGAGAGAACCGCAGCATGGGAAATATCTTACACGAGCTCGTTAAGTATCTATTAGCGCGGCTACGTAGTGGAATGGATGGAGTTTTGGTAGAATTGCATTCAACCACGTCTTTATGCTCTTTGGCTGGCAATCATGAGATCGCCCTGTTGTAATGGATGGCAAAGGGTCCGTAGTAAGCGAAGGGTGAGAAAGAGAAAGCAAATATATCGAGTCGTGGAGACGCTTGTTGATTTTTTTGTCATCCAATACACAATAAATCATATAAAACCTGATGTTGATATTATTAGATCCCTCTGAAAATCTTTACACCACTAAGGAACAAGTGTCAATAATTTATACCATGAATCATCACCCTCTACTACATTTATGGAGAATGTCTATTAAGGTTAGGTACACACACTCACATAGTTTTGATGGAATTACTACAGTAATTAGCTATTTTATCGTATGTTGTTAATCACTAGATCAACATGTCAATTGGCCAGAAAAAAAAGGTTCTCTTTTAGTTTAGTCCTTGAGGACATAACAAAATGCTATATATTTCGAGTAAAATAATACTCCCCATATTAGAGTGGTTCTAATTATGATTACACTTTGCATGCGTAGAAACTAGAAGAGAGATGGAGGACCATAAATCTTTTCTGTTTTATGGTTGCGTATCTTTGTTTATACTTCAATTCCATTCACAGCCACACACAACATTCTGTTGCCTTTCATATGCTATACATTATATTACAGTAAAATAAAACAATATTTTAAATGATGGTGGTATTTTCATTAGCCCATTGGCCATTAGTGGCCCTACTCTTTATCCTCAGAAGTGCCCACCTCTTCACGAGTGCTTGTTTTGGTTTTTAGCTGACCAAACTAATGTCCCATAAAAACATTTAATAAACCGGGGCCAAGCTAGCATAGGATTTGCGGGTTCAGTCGAACCCAGTATAATTTTGGTCTAAACTATATATTTATCTTAAAAATTCATTGTATATATATAAATTGTTAAATTAGAATACAGTAACATAAATGAACTAGAATCTCGAACCTACAAACTTCAAATTTTGGTTGCGTCTATAGTAATAAATGGTATAATACCCGCCATGAAAACACCATGACATAGAATTGCTTGCTTATTGTATGGGTCCAAATTTGATCAACCACGACCTACGGCCAACACGACAAACGAACGAGCACCTACGAGTCTACGCCTAGAGGAATACGACCGCGGTAAAAGAAAAGATATCACGACATCGACGGCAGAATTAGTACACTAGGAGACTTAGGAAATATTCTTTTGATATTTCTTAAGCTGTCGTTCCTGCGAGTGGGGGAAATTCCTTAGTATATAAGAGGGGTGAAAGCCTGTAAAAGGAGAGACACATTTTGTAAAAGACATTAACCTTGAAAAGAAAGCATTTTATTCTCTTCTCTCTATTATCATTATATCGCTACTGTTATCATCCTAGATTTTATTATATTCGGCTACGATTTACCCCTTCATCTTGGATTGATTTATTCAAAAAGGTTTTATATCTTTTGAGTCAAACAATTTGGCACCGTCTGTGGGGATTTCCATAGCTGAAATCATAGTTCTCATCTAGGTTCTTAAAAGTGACGATTACTGTTCTTCAAACCCCATAAAAACTAACAATGGCAGAAAAATAAGCGAGGCTGAAGATGGTAGCATACGTCTAAAACAACCAACTGAACTCCATCAACGAAGCCGGTAGAGAAGACACCGAGAACACAATACTAGGGGATACACTGGAGGAGAAGATCTTACCTTTTCCACATGGGGATCTAACGGTCTGATCACGCCCAACTATGCCTTATAAAAAGGACAATGCGGTCGTTGCAAATATAATCCGGTTTACAAGTCCGGAGTCGAATCCCACAGAGAACTAAGGTTTAGCTACAGTTGTTTACTATTACCAAAAAGATAAGCTTGAACAATTCCTAACTTATAGATATTAATATTCTTGTGTTTAACTAATTAACTAACAAATTAAACTACTAAATTAACAACTAAATTTACTAAGGGTTAGAGACAAGATTAAGGAGGTCTAGAGTTATGATTTCCCCAATTGTCGGAATTCTTCCTGCTATGTCTTCTATAATTTCGCCTAAGTATTCTCTACCAATCATGAGCACT
>MU738976.1:4151-23662 GCA_026770625.1 Nicotiana glauca | reverse complement strand
GATCAACTAAACATGCTTTTCTATACTATCACAGGCTATAATAGCAAGTAGAATAAAGCAATTACGAAAGAAACTCAGTTCAAGTATTTTAAGTAAAAATTCGGGTTTTGAACAATTAGCTCAAGTACGCGCTCGTCACCTCACGTACAAGGCATTCAATTACCAAATATCACATCCTAAGGGACAAAGTCCCCCGCACAAGGTTAGACAAGCCACTTAGCTTGAACAAGTGCAAGTCAACCTGAAACCACGCTCTTGCCACGAGTATCTGACTCCAAATGGCTCAAATCTATTCAATTAAATTTCATATTATAAATAATAATTCAAGTAATTGATTCTACAATTAAATTCTAAGCTAATACGCGAAATTGTGTAAAATGACCAAAATTCCCCTCGGGCCCACGTCTTGGAATCGGATAAATTTTACATTTTCAGAACCCTCTTACTCTCACGAGTATACCCATATAAAAATCTCTCAAATCGGAGGTCAAATACCCACTCAAAACTCAATAATTTAGTCTAAGGATTTTGACCCATTTTTCATTCAAAAATCCGAAAATACGAAGGAAATCATGATAAGATTAGTAGGTATTAAGCATAAGAGAGTAGAGAATCGTTATCCAATCGTTGCTCGAAAAACCTCTCAAAATTTCTCCCAAAACCGAGCTCTAGAAGTCAAAAATGGAAAATGGGAAATGAAGTCCCATTTTCAGAACTTAAGATCTCTGCCCAGGCCCTTTTTTCGCTTCTGTAGAAAATTTTCTGCTTCTGCGGAAACTTTTGCTTCCGCGGATATTTTCCGCTTTTGCGGTACTGCTTCCGCGACAAAATTTCCGCTTTTGCGGCCCCGCTTCCACGGCGATTTTCCGCTTCTGCAGTTATGACAGCAACCAGCACTTTCTTGACACGGAAATGAGCATAACTCCATCATACGATGTCCAAATTCGACGATTCTTTTTGCTATGGTTCCAAAATTACGATACAGATATAATGGTTCAATAAAAACTTAATTTGGACCTCATTTACTTAATATTGTACCCCTTTATGTCCAAAGATACAACATCAAATAAGAGCGCAATACCACCCGAAACACACCCGAGGCCCCGGGACCTCAACCAAAAGCACCAACGCATCTTAAAACATTATTTAAACTTGTTCCAATCCTCAAAACACCTCAAATAATACCAAAACCATCAATTACATCAAATTCAAACCTAAGTTCTTCTAAAACTTCCAAAACACGCATTCGATCAAAAACCCAACCAAACCACGTCCGAATGATCTGAAAATTTGCGCACATATCCCAAATCGCCTAACGAAGCTACAGCAACTCTCGAAATTCCATTCGACTCCCGGATCAAAATATCACCTATCAACTAGAGATCGCCAAAATACTAACTTCGCCAATTCAAGCCTATATTTGCTACGGACTTCCAAAATACATTCCGAACACGCTCCCAACTCCGAAATCACCTAACGGAACTAACAGAACCATCAGATTTCCATTCCGAGGCCGTCTTCATATTGTTCCAACTACGGACCATTTTCTAATACTTAAGCTCTCATTTTGGGACTAAGTGTCCAAAAATTCTCCAAAATTCAACACCGAACGTTCCGGCAAACAAAAATAGCAGAAATGAACTTAGGGAAAACAGTTAATAGGGGATCGGGGCGTAAATTTCAACGGTCAGGTCGTTACAAGCCCGCTAACCTAGATCGCCTAAAAATTTTTGGGCCTATTAAAAATGTCCTAAGGAACAATATTCACCACCTCACCATGAACGTAACTCATTTTTTGGATTTTTAGGGCCATAAAACTGAAATTCTGCCCGATTCCCATATTTTCGTATGTTATAACTTACTCCTTCTGAATGGGCCTGGGACGTCGGACCCGGATCACCTAAAAAAATTTTGGCCCATTTAAAAAGTCCTAAGGAACAATAGTCACCGCCTCTCCATGACCATTACTCGTTTTGGCGTATTAGGGCCATAAAACTGGAAATCCGCTCGATTTCCATATTTTTGTTTGATATAGCCATGCCCTCTGCATGGGACCTAGCCCACGGATTCGATTGAATAAAATTTTCTCGGCCCATCAAAAATTTCCTATGGAATAATAGTCAACGTCTTTCCATGACTGTAAATTCTTTTTTGGAGTTTTTGGGCCATAAAACTGGAATGCCGCTCGATTTCCATATTTTCGAATGTTATAGCTCACGCCTTCTGCATGGAACCGGTCCCCTAGACCCGGACTACCTAAAATTTTTTCGACCCATCAAAAACTTTCTTAGGAACAATATTCACCATCTCGCCATGTCGTAACTCATTTTTAGGCGCTTTAGGGTCATAAAACTGGAAATTCACCCGATTTCCACGTTTTTGTATGTTATAGCTCATGTCTTCTGTATTTGCTCGGGCCCCTGGACCCGGATCACTTAAAATATTTTCGGCCTATAAAAAATGTCCTAAGGAATAATAGTTACTGCCTTGCTATGATCGTAACTCATTGTTTAGCATTTAGGGACATATAACTGGAATTCCATCCAATTCCCATATTTAAGTGTGTTATAGCACACGCCTTTTGCATGGTCTCGAGACCCAGTACTCAGATTGACTAAAAAAGTTTTGGCCCATCAAAACGTCCTAAGAAACATAGTCACCGCCTCGCTATGACCGTTACTTGTTTTTTTGGTGTTTTATGCCATAATACAAAATCTCCGTCTGATTTCCATATTTTCTTGTGCTATAGCCCACGCCTTCTACATAGGGACCTGACCCCTATACATGGATCACCTAAAATTTTGCTGGACCATTAAAAATATCCTAAGAAATAATAGTCACCACCTCGCCATGACCGTTACTCGTTTTTAATGTTTTAGTGCCATAAAATTGGAATTCCGCTCGATTCCTTTATTTTCATGTGCTATAGTCCACGCCTTCGGCATGGTGCTAGCCCCCCGAATCCGGATCGCCAAAATTTTGTTGGCCCATCAAAAACGTCCTTAGGAACAATAGTCACCACATCGTCATGATTACTCGGGTTTTGGCATTTTAGGGCCATAAAACTGTAATTCTGCCATATTCTCATATTTTCGTGTGGTATAACTCATGCCTTCTCCATAGGCACGGGTTCTCGGATCCGGATTTTGCCTGACCATAAAAAAGCATCTTAAGGGATAAATGTATAAGTATTGGATGTCATAGAATTCTTTAGGTCGAGTCATCTTATCTTTCTACAAACTATACATTATGCTACCTTGTTGAACAATCTATGTATAACTATCCTTCATTATACGGGCACCATATTGCTTGTAGTTCATTAGACCATTCGTGCGTAATCTTTAATTGACATATGGACGTCTTGTTACATATAGAACACAAGGACCTTTTGGAAGGCTCTATTTACTCGTTAAGAATACATGAAACTAAGACTAGCACAACCCCATATACCCTCACAATGCTCTTCTGGACATGCCATTCTTTCCTCCAGAAACACCAACTCAACTCAACCCTATCTTCGTGCCTTGGGAGAATCCCCCACCAGTCCAGGAGCAAAATATTCCTCAGCCACCCCATCAACCCCCATCACCACCTCAGCAAAAAGCCCAAAACCTAGAACTAGTAGAGGTAGAAATGGAGGAGGAGGAACCTCTCAATATAATCTTAGAACGAATCCTAGAGTTCTCAAGCCTAGACGGGGTAAAGGTATTTCTCTTTACGGAGATGCAAGAGAAGAGGCATGTACTCAACTGCCCATTAGCATTGTACAAATGCTTGATAGACATTAGGCCATCCCTGGATCTAACTGTGGGGAACAGGGCCATGATATTAGTCCCAGCTTTGAGAAGGAACCCTATTCTAGGGACTGTGAGGGAAAATGGAGAACCACCAAATCAAAACTTTAATATTTCCATGAATCGTCCAACAAATGTCATCATTTGGAATATAAGAGGTGGCAATAATGAAAAATTTATGAGGAATTTCAGAGAGATGGTTGGCACACATAGACCTTGCATGGTGGCTTTACTGGAAACACGAATGGGAAGCCATGTTGAATTGCTCAACAACTTTGGCTTCACAGAAATGACAAAAGTTCCATCCGATGGCCAAGCTGGAGGAATTGTACTTCTATACAACCATGAGGTGGTGACTGTCCAAAACTTCATTCGTAGAAATCAGGAAATCCATCCAACGATTGAGGTATTACATATACGTAAACCATGGCTTTTAGTACTATTTATGCTAGCACTGATTTATATAATAGAAATTCTATGTGGGATAACTTAGAAAATATTAGTAGAAACTATATAGGTCATTGGATGGTGGGAGAGAATTTCAATGATGTGTTTACTGCTAATGATATGTTTGGTGGTAGGCCTACAAAAGAATCACGGGCAAAAATCCTTTGGTCCAAGATTAATAGCTGCAATCTAGTTGATCTTGGATTCAAGGGGTGCAAGTTTACTTGGTCCAATCATAGGCATAAAAAATGGCTTCATAATGGAGATGTTGGATAAGATTTTTGGAAATGATAAATGGATTGATTTATTGCTTAATAGCTCTATAATTCATCTTCCTAAATCTTATTAGGATCACAACCCCATTCTAGTCGAATTAATTCCTAAAAGTTGACTCCTCCCCAAACAATCCTTCAGACTAGAAACTTTTTAGTGTAATCATACGGAATTCCAATCCCTATTAGAAAAAATGTGGTGTGATCCAAATTACCTAGGAACTATCAAATTTTTGGTCAATGCCTAAAGAAATGGAAAGCTAATATGTTTGGTGACCTAATGGGAAAAAAGCGTAAGTTATTAGCTCGACTAAATGGCATACAAACATCGAACCATTATGCTACAAGTAGTTTCTTACAAAATCTGGAAAAAGAATTGAAAAAAATTTTACAATGACCTTCTCTTAATTGAAGAAGATCACTGGAAGATTAAATCTAGGATCATGTCGCTAAACGAAGGTGACTCCAACACAAACTTTTTTCATATTTGTGCCACAAATAGGAAGAGACATAATAAAATAAATTTTTTTAAAGATGATGTTGGTAATTGGATCAATGACCCTCTTCTTATTATGTCATATGTCAATAATTATTTTAAGGATATTTTTACCTCTTCCCATGCAATGACCAGTAGGAGAAACCCCCTAAACCCTAGTTCAAATATTGGCCAAGTTGATCTGAGTGCACTGGATGGACCCTTGCAAGAAATTGAAATCAAAAGGGCAATTTTTTCTTTCAAACCTTTTAAAGCCCCGGGACCGGATGGACTTCATTCTTTTTTTTACCAAAAATATTGGAGTATCATAGGTCCTTCAGTCGTGAAGTGTTGTAAAGACATATTCGACAGCCAAGTAATTCCTCCCATTATCAATAATACCTACCTTTGTCTAATATCCAAAATTCCTAATGCTAATAACATTAGGAACTTTAGGCCAATTGGTTTGTGTAATACGATATACAAAATAATCACAAAGATACTAGCTAATAGACTAAAACCTTTTCTAAATAACCTAATTAGTCCCTTCCAAGCTAGCTTTGTAAAAAATAGAAGAGCTTCCGATAATGTTGTTATTATCCAAGACATTGTTTCAAACTTAAAAAGATTAAAGGGAAAACAAGGCCAAATGCTCCTCAAAATCGATTTGGAGAAAGCGTTTGATCGTATTAAATGGTCCGTCATACACTATACCCTTCAACACTTTAAATTTCCTCCCAAGTTCAAAAAGCTTCTGTTAAATTGTATTACAACTAGCTCAATATGTGTCCTAGTAAATGGCTCTGTCATAAACTCTTTTGAGCCAACTAGGGGAATTAGACAAGGGGATCCCATTTCTCCATATGTCTTCAGTCTTTGTCTTGAAATGCTTTCAATATATATACATTATCAAGTAGACTTAAGGAAATGGGATTCGATAACCACTGAAAGGAGGAGTCCAAAACTTTCCCACTTGTTCTTTGCGGAAGATCTCACTTTGATGGCTAAAGACAATAAAAAATCGTGTAACTCCATCAAAGAAGGTCTTGACTATTTTTGTAAAATTTTTGGGCAAAAAATTAATCTTACAAAATCAAAAATTTTGTTTTCAAAAAATTACCCTGAATCCGACATAAAAGATATTACTAACATACTAGGTATTAGGAAAACTGTATTTTTTGGCACCTACCTAAGCTTCCCTATATTAAATAACTCTCCTAGGCCAAGAGAATACCAATTCATAATTGATAAGATGAGATCCCACCTAGCTGGTTGGAAAATAAATTTCATTAATATAGCCGGCAGAACTACGCTGGCACACTCTTGTCTAAATTCAATTCCAAATCACTATATGCAATATGCCTTACTACCAAAAAAGATTCTCAATAATATTGATAAGGTGCAAATGAATTTCATCTGGGGATCCACTAATGAGAAGAAAAAAATGCACCTTATAAATTGGTCAACCATTTGCCAACCAAAATCTAATGATGGTCTAGGAATACATAGTGCCACCTCAAAAAACCTTTGTACTTTGGCTAGTACAGTTTGGAGATTGCTCACAAATCCCACCTCTCCTTGGGCTACTCTTATAATCACCACCCATGCTTCAAATAATGCTATTAATAAAAGCTCTTTTATTTGGAGAAGCATCAAAAAGGGTTGGGAGTTATGCTTTAAAGGAATCACTTGGTCTCCCCACATCCTCTCAAACATGAATATTTGAGAAACTAATTGGATCCCTGGGGTAGGAAATCTTAGAGCTACTGTGGAAGTCCATCTTCAAAAAAGTGAACAAACCATTAAATTAAAGGACTTACTGATTAGGAAAAATTGGGAATTTGATAATCTTTCTCTTGATATCCCAAATCATATTAAGGACATTATTAAAAAGTGATAATTCGTAGAAAAGGCCCAAGGAGTGACATCCCTATATGGTCACTAACTACCAAAGGCTTTTTCACAACTAAAACTTGCTTTAGTTTACTGGAGTCTTCAAAAATCAGCTTTCAGGATTTCTAATGGATTTGGAAGCTAAATTGTTGTTACACCTTATGTATTCGATATTATCGTGCTGTAAAGGGGCTAATTCGATAGGAAGATAATTGCTACGAGATATTTAAATTATGTGAGAGTTATACGCTAGGATTGGAAGTCATTTGAGTTGAGATTAAAAAATTCGACAAAGATCGCCGCAAGTTATGGGTTTTAAATTTTACTGAAATTTGGATCAAATGTTGATGAGCTTTTCTCTCAATATACTGGGAGTTATGGTGTGTTCTACCTACCAAATCGAAGTTCTATGAGTCTAGTTTCTAACTCAATAAACTGTTTGTTAATACGACTTTGGAGTAGAGAGATATTAACATTTTTGTACAGGGATGCACATTGTTACGGGAACAGTGTGCTTAGCGGGTTTAGTTAAAATTTCATTATTTAAGTCGTTTTTAAAACAGAACTCGTGTGTTTTATCCTCTCCAAAACAGAACCAAAAACCTAGGGATTTCCTCTCAAACTCCTCCCATCCATCTATCCAATCATAACAACAATTTAGTCATCCTCAAGATGGAGAACACCATGGCAACTTTGGAATCGTGAATTCTTCGGTGTTTCACTTTTCATAGCAAGACTCCGCCTTGAAGTAATTTTAAATTTTGAGTAATTATGGTCACATAAGGTTTGATTTAACTTCCTCTTTGATCTTTGTAAACTTCTACCATAAGAATTCTTAAGAAATAGTTGAAATCTCTATAGAAATATTCTTGATTTTTTTTTATTTAAAAAACCTCTCTTAGTAGGACTTGGTTGTTGGGGCTATTCTATATGGTTTTATTGTGTTGTTTGAATCGGTGAAGATATGGCTGGAATCATGTCGATGAGGAGTTGTAGTAAAGTAAAAATTTAGTGGTGTGTTGGGTGAAATTTAACTACAAAAGGGTCTACAAATTCATGCCTGCACGTTGCTCACTTAAATGTCTAAATGAGGAATTATATAAGATATGAGCTTGAATTTGATATTGAATGGTTCGTATTATGTAGGAAATCATCCTAAGGCTTTCGAGGTCTCGGAAATCGTACATAACTCCATCGACAAGGTATGTAGGGCTTTCACTATACTTTTCGGCATGACTAGAATTCGAATAAACGTTTATCGAATTGTTTCGTCGGATTAGAGTTATTTCACCTTCAACTTATAAAGATGCTTAGAACTGATCCTTTCTCATAGAGTGTGTACTTCAGAGAATATCCATGAATTCTCGGTTTTCCTTGTTCCTTACTTAAAAAGAACTAGAGCCTTTTTACTCGTTCTCATTTCGACATTCATATAAATCTTGAATAAGTAACACTTACTTAAAAGGTATTCATAATACATAAATCTCATGTTCTTAGTAATTGTTGACTCGTAGTTAAGAAAATTAGATATTTTAGCGACAATCATGATAGTCGGGGAATAATGATGATATGCCACTTCGACTCTTCTTAGAATACATCTTTGAAGGTTGGTTTCGCATTGCACTTATATAATTCATGATTTAGCACATGTATGTATTTACTTTTATTACAGATCCACACTATAGACGGCCGGGTATGACACATATTGTGTAACCACTGATCAGTTAGGATTACCGAACTTCACGTGGCCGGGTACGATTCTACCGAGACTTTATTATGGCCGGGTACGTTATGGATATTATAGCCCCACAGAGGGATTTATTATTATATAATGTGATATATTATAAGTAACGATAGTGAGAGATGATTCCACGAGCATACATTTATATCCAGGTTGAATTTTAATTTCCTATCGAGGCTAGTTTCAGAATTCAAATTGTCTCTATATTTTTTATCTTGTTAATTACATTTTTCATGTTACACTTGTCGCCCTACATATTCAGTACATATTTTGTACTGACGCATTTTTATGCGCTGTGTTCATGCCCACAGGTTCGGATAGACAGAGCGACGTGCCTCCTCAGTAGGACCCCCAGGATCAGCATTGGGTTTCGCACTCCACTTCTTCGGAGTTGCTGACTTTGAGTCCAAAGGTACTATTACATATGCATATGTGTAGTTTTGGGCATGTCGGGGTNTTCCGTGCTCTGATTTGACTATATTTGCGCGGAGGATCATTCCGTGCCATGAAATGAGAGTTATGTGAGAGAAAGCACGAAGGGTGATGCGGTGCATTTTATTTGATTGCTTTTGGTGAGATTGAGAGTAAAAGCACGAAAGTTGATGCCGTGCAACTGTTGATTTTCCTACTTTTGTTAAATATTGTTATTACCTGTTCCTTTCTTAAGTTGTTGACTTTGTATCCGGATTGTACTCCCCCATAGCATGTTTCCCTCCCTTTTTAACTGTTTAATTTCGGTATTCTTTCCTTTTATTGGATATATATATATATATATATATATATATATATATATATATATATATATATATGTCGTGTTGGGCTCTTCTGCCTGCAGGTTATTATATTTCAGATTATATCTCATGGTTCGTTCGCTCGGGCCTTCGGGCATCGGGTGCCAGCCACACCTCCCAAGATTGGGGTGTGAAAAATATGGTATCATAGCAGGTCAGTCCTAGGGAGTCTGCAAGCCATGTAATAGAATCTTGTTTATAGTGTGTTGTGCACCACACTTATAAACAAGAGGCTATTGGGCATTTAGGATTATTACTTTCTTCTTGATCTAGATCATGCAATAGAGCCTAATCATAAGTGTTTATTCCTATTTTTTTTTTGTTTACCTTCTCAGTGATGCCTAATACTACGAGACGACAAGTGGCTATGAAATTTATTCAGAGGTTAGATGAAGAGGCGGGAGAGGGCACAAGTCAAGTGCCACCTGCTAATGTAGATTAACATGAGCCACAGAATGAGGTTGATTCTCAGCTTCCGGGGCAGCACCCTCACCAGCCCTAGAAGGGCATAGAGGAGCTAACGTACCTCCAGTCCTTCTCCCAGTTGTTCCTGATCAGGACCTAGACATGCGAAGCGCTGTATAATTGCTGACTCGACTAGTGGCCTCCCAGGCCCAACACCAGACCCTCAGTATTGCTGATAGGTCCGTGAGTGCGAGAGTTCGGGACTTTATCAACTTGGATCCTCCAATATTTATAGGGGTTGATCCTAATGCTGACCCACAAGATTTTCTGGATCTTATGCAACGTACCTTACAGATTATACATGCCACAGATGTTGAGTCAGTGGAGTTTACTTCTTATAGACTACGTGATATTGCAGTGACATGGTATGAGACTTGGAAGCAGACTCGGGGGCCTAATGTGCCACCAGTGACATGGAAGGAGTTCTCTGAGGCATTTTACAGCAATATTTGCCAATTGAGCTTCGAAGAGACCGACGAGATATATTCTTACACTTAGAATAGGGTAATATGAGCACTCAGGAATATAGCATGCAGTTCAACTCTTTGGCTAGGTATGCTCCTACGATTGTTGCTGATATGAGTGATCGGGTACACCAGTTTGTTTGTGGTTTGGGGGCACACTTGATAAATGAGTGCACTATAGCTTCTCTAAACCAAGGAAAGGATATTGCCCGTATTCAAGCATATGCACAGGGTCTAGAGGATCGTAAAAGGAAATAACGAGCCAATCGAGAGCATGATAGAGGCTAGCAGAAGAGGGCGCGGTTCACAGGTAACACAGGAGAGTTTCGAGGTGGATTTAGCCCACAGTTTCCTAGGCGTCCATCTTATCCGATAGCCAGTGCACCACCACAGATTCAGGGACAACGACATGATCGAACCACTTATTCTGGTCCATGTCAGAGTTCACGGACCCCAAGTCCACAGTTTAGAGGCGAGTTCAGTCAGATGAGGCCTCAGTTTCCCAGATGTGATCGATGTGGCTGAAATCATTTTGGACCATGTCACCAGGGTTCTGATGCATGTTATGCATGTGGACAGCCATGTCATATTATGAGATATTGTCAGATGACAGGCGGAGGGGGTATGGCTCAGCCGACGACATCTACAGGGGCTTCTTCTTCTTCGGTACGTCCTCCTCGGCAGAGTATGCATACATCAGCTGGCAGGGGTAGGGGAAGAGTTGGAACTTCTAGTTTAGGAGGTCAGCAAAATCGCATATATGCTTTATCGAGTAGTCAGGATTTAGAGTTACAGGTATACTATCCGTCTTTTCTATCGATATGTATGCCTTGATAGATCCTGGTTCTACATTGTCGTATATCTCCCCCCTCATTGCTAGTAAATGGGATAGAGAGACTAAATTGTTGCATAAGTCATTTGAGGTATCTACGCCAATGGGTGAGTCTGTTGTAGTTAGACGGGTATATCGAAGTTGCGACGTGAAAATTCATGACCGCCATACGTTATCTAATTTGCATGAGCTAGAAATGGTTGATTTTGATATTATTATGGGTATGGATTGGCTGGCTTCTTGTTATGCCAATGTAGATTGCCGGACAAAGATTGTTCGTTTTAATTTTCCAAGTGAGCCTATTATTGAATGGAAAGGTGATGCTGCAGCGCCTAAGGGGAAGTTTATTTCTTACCTTAAAGCTCGAAAGATGATTTTGAAGGGGTACATTTATCATTTTGTACGAGTGCATGATATGGAGGTGAAATCTCCAACCCTTCAATTGGTTCCCGTTCTGAATGAATTTCACGATGTATTTCCTGATGAACTTCCTGGTCTTCCTCCCGAAAGAGAAATCGACTTTGCTATTGATGTGCTTCCATATACTCAGCCAATATCTATTCCTCCATACAGAATGGCTCCTACTGAGTTAAAAGAATTGAAAGCCCAGTTGAAGAATCTTTTGAATAAGGGCTTTATCAGGCCTAGTACTTCTCCCTGGGGTGCACCAGTGTTGTTTGTTCGTAATAAGGACGGTTCATTAAGAATGTGTATTGACTATCGTCAGCTCAACAAAGTGACTTTCAAGAACAAGTATCCCTTACCCATAATTGATGATTTGTTTGATCAGTTGCAAGGTGCCAAGTATTTCTTAAAGATTGACCTTCGATCCGGCTATCACCAATTGCGAGTTAAGGAGAGGTATATTCCAAAAACGGCTTTCCGAACTAGATATGGCCATTACGAATTCCTTGTGATGTCTTTTGGTCTTACTAATGCACCAGCAGCTTTCATGGATTTGATGAATCGGGTTTCAAGCCATTTCTAGATATATTTGTAATTGTTTTCATTGATGATATTTTGGTATATTCTCGATCAAAAGCAGAACATGAGGATCATTTGCGTGTGGTGTTGCAGACTTTGAAAAATCAGAAATTATATGCTAAATTCTCCAAATGTGAATTCTGGTTGAATTCAGTGGCTTTCCTTGGGCATATCGTTTCCGATGAAGGTATTAAGGTAGATGGTCAGAAAATTGAAACAGTACAAAACTGGCCTAGACCCACAACTCCCACGGAGGTTCGTAGTTTCTTGGGCTTAGCAGGTTACTATCGGAGATTTGTGGAGAACTTCTCTTCTATTGTTGCTCCCATGACAAAATTGACACACAAAGCCGTTAAGTTCCAATGGTCTGATGCATGTGAAAGGAGCTTTCATGAGTTGAAAAAACGCTTAACATCAGCACATGTTCTACCACTTCCTGAGGGATCTGAAGGTTATGTGGTATATTGTGATGCATCTAGGGTTGGATTGGGATGTGTTCTAATGCAGCATGGCAAAGTTATTTCATATGCTTAGGCAGTTGCTGAAGCACAAACACAATTATCTGACTCATGACATTGAGTTAGCAACCGTTATATTTGCCTTGAAAATATGGCGTCATTATCTTTATGGTGTTCATGTGGATATCTATATAGATCACAAAAGTTTACAATATATATTTAAGAAAAAAGAGCTGAACTTGAGACAAATGAGGTGGCTTGAATTTCTGAAGGACTATGATGTGGATATTTTGTATCATTCGCGCAAAGCGAATGTGGTAGCTGATGCGTTGAGTCGCAAATCCATGGGCAGCTTGAAGCATATAGAAGTTGGGAAATTAGAAATGACTAAGGAGATATATCAATTGGCTAACTTGAGGGTGCGACTACATGATAAAGGTGACCAGGGTGTAGTAGTCTAAAATATTGCGGGGTCATCACTGGTAGCTGAGGTAGAAATGCTTCAATTTGAGGATCCGGAGCTAGTCAAGATTGAGCATTCCTTTTCAGAAGAAGCAGTTGTTCAAGCAATCTGATGATGGAATTCTAAAATATAAGGGTCGATGGTCTGTACCTAATGTTAGGGAGCTTCGTAAGCAAATTATGACAGAGATGCACCAATCTCGATACTCAGTTCATCCTGGTTCAACCAAAATGTATCATGATCTTCGCCAGCTATACTGGTGGAAACATGAAGAAGGATATAGCTACATTTGTGGCTCAGTGTCCCAACTGCCAGTGGGTTAAAGCTAAACACCAGAAACCTGGAGGACTACTTCAAAATATTGAGATTCCAGCTTGGAAATGGGAATCGATTAATATGGATTTCATTACAGGATTGCCCAATTCTCCCCGGAAGTTCAATTCAATTTGGGTCATTGTGGATAGGCTGACAAAGTCAGCTCACTTTCTCCCAGTTAGGACCACATATTCGGCTGAAGACTATACGAGACTGTATATCAAGGAAATAGTTCGGCTACATAGAGTTCCGCCTTTTATTATATCTGACAGAGGTGCCCAATTTATAGCTAATTTCTGGAGGTCTTTTCAAGAAGGTTTGGGTACTCTTGTTAACCTCAGTACAACCTTTCATCCGCAGACCGATGGATAAGCCGAACGCACTATTCAGACGATCGAATATATGTTGCGAGCTTGTGTTTTAGACTTTAAGGGAAGTTGGGAAGATCATTTACCGCTTATTGAGTTTGCCTACAATAACAGTTACGCCAGTAGTCAGATGGCACCCTATGAGGCACTATATGGGAGGAAATGCAGATCTCCTATTGGCTGATTTGATATTGGCGAGACAAAGTTGCTAGGACCCGAATTGGTACAATAATCTGTAGAAAAGGTAAAGTTGATCCAGGAAAGGTTGCGTACAACTCAAAGTCGACAGAAATCATATTCGGATAGCCGATGTTGAGACTTGGAATTTGCTGTGGGAGACTGGGTATTCTTGAAAGTGTCGCCTATGAAGGGTGTAATGAGATTTGATAAGCAGGGAAAACTCAGCCCTAGATATATCGGTCCATATCAGATTGTTTAGAGAATTAGGCGAGTAGCCTACAAACTTGACTTGCCACCGGAATTAAGCGCAATCCATATGGTATTTCATGTTTCCATGCTTCGCAAATTTTTAGGTGATCCTTCTTGCATCAGCCCTATTGAGGATATTCAAGTTATCGAGGACTTGTCATATGAAGAAATACCTGTTGCCATTCTTGACCGTCAAATCCATAACCTACGGACTAAAGAGGTAGCCTCAGTAAAAGTAATTTGGAGGAACAATAATGTAGAGGAAATGACATGGGAGGCCGAGGAGGACATGAAGTCCAGGTACCCTTGTTTATTTGAGTCTTCAGGTGGTATGCTTGAGACAAATATGGCAGGTGTTGCACAGATCTCAACTAGTAACAGCTGAGGTAATTAAGGTATGGCTAACCTTCTTCTTATTATTATTATTGTATAAGTAAACAGTCATGTGGCGGCAAGTTAATGTTATTATGATGATGTGTGGCCTTGGATATGTATGTTTGGGCTGATGACAGGTTTTGGATAGTCCTATATATAGAGGAAACTCTGGCAAAATTTTTATATAAAAAAAAATCCAGAAGTTAAGTTAACCGCTAACATTCGAGGACGAATGTCCTTAAGGAGGGGAGAATGTTACACCTTGTGTATTCGGTGTTATCATTCTGTAAAGGAGCTAATTCGATAGGAAGATAATTGCTACGAGATATTTAAATTATGTGATAGTTATACGCTAGGATTGGAAGTCATTTGAGTTGTAATTAAAAAATTCGACAAAGATCGCTGCAAGTTATGAGTTTTAAATTTTACTGGAATTTGGATCAAATGTTAATGAGCTTTTCTCTCAATATATTGGGAGTTATGGTGTGTTCTACCTACTGAATCGAAGGTCTATGAGTCTAGTTTCCAACGCAATAAATCGTTTGTTAATACGACTTTGGAGTAGAGAGATATTAACATTTTTGTATAGGGATGCACACTGTTACGGGAACAGTGTGCTTAGCGGGTTTAGTTAAAATTTCATTATTTAAGTCATTTTTAAAACAGAACTCCTGTGTTTTATCCTCTCCAAAACAGAACCAAAAACCTAGGGATTTCCTCTCAAACTCCTCTCATCCATCTAGCCAATCATAACAATAATTTAGTCATCCTCAAGATGGAGAACACCATGGCAACTTCGGAATCGTGAATTCTTCGGTGTTTCACTTTTCATAGCAAGACTCCGCCTTGAAGTAATTTCGAATTTTGAGTAATTCTGGTCACATAAGGTTTGATTTAACTTCCTCTTGGATCTTTGTAAATTTCTACCATAAGAATTCTTAAGAAATAGTTGAAATCTCTATAGAATTATTCTTGATTTTTTTAAGAAACCTCTCTTAGTAGGACTTGGTTGTTGAGGCTGTTCTATATGGTTTTATTGTCACTACTAGAATTCTTGTAAAAAGCGACCAAATTTGGTCTGTCAAGAAAAGCGACCAAAGTTGGTCGCCAAACTACTGAAAATAATAAAAATAATATTTGCAATACTTTAGCGACCAAAGTTGGTCGCTATTTGGCCGCAAATTTAGTCAAACTGTTGACTGGACTAGTCAGACTTGCTTGGTCAAAGATATACTGAGATTAGCGACCAATGTTGGTCGCTAAAGAGAGACCCACATAAATTTTTTTAATAATTTTATTATTATTTTATAAAACTTATAAAATATAAATATATATAATTTAAAACTTGCGACCAAAGTTGGTCGCTAACTGAAGGATAAGTTGATAGTGACCAACATTGATCGCTAACATGGGACCCAGTTATAATATTTTAATAAATATATATGTATGTAAAAAAATTATGAAATATAAATAAATATAATTCAAAATTTAGCGACCAAAGTTGGTCGCTTAATGAAATAGTGACCAACGTTGGTCGCCAAGGTAGGACCCAGTTCTAACATTTAATAATTTTTATTATTACTTTAAATATTATATAAAATATAAATAAATCTGATTAAAATTTAGTGACCAAATTTGGTCGCTAAATTAAATTCATGTACAGTTAGTGACCAACTTTGGTCGCTAAATTAAATTCATTTACAGTTGGCGACCAAAGTTGGTCTCTATATGGTCAAAATTAAAAATCACTTTTGTATTTACTATGTAAATAATATAAATGTAAGTCGTTAATACTTTTGTAATACAAAGGATGAATAGTACTACGAAGCGGGCATGTTTGTCTATATATATAATATATATATATACTTACGCTATATTATGCACTAAGTATAAGTGTATTAGGTAATACCGTATCGAATATAGCTTATATATATAATATATGTACTTACGCTATAATATGCACTAAGTATAAGTGTATTAGGTAATACTGTGTCGAATACAACTTATATATATATAATATATTGTCACGACCCAAATCCCATACTCGGTCGTGATGGCGCCTCTCGTGAAGACAAGGCTAGTCAACAACCCCAAATCATCTCTTTAACAATTATCAAACATAAATGAATAGAAAATATAACTCATTGACATTAAAACTATTAATTTCATCCCAATACAACCCGACCGGGGTGTCACAAGTCATGAGCATCTAAAGGAGTCCAAATACCTTTACAAGACTAGTAGTGTACAATATGGAATTTTTAAAGTAAAAAGGGTAGAAAATCCGGTGCCGCGGACGCTGGCGGTCACCTGGCTCAGCAATAGTAGTAAATCTCCAATCAGCTCAAACCCGCTACCGGGTAACAAATACCTGCATCTGCACACGAGGTGCAGGGAGTAAAGTGAGTACTTCCAACTCAGTGGTAATAAGAGTAAATAATGCTGAGAGTAAAGAAATCACGTAAGAGCACTACATCATGCTATAAAGTACAGTACAACCCTTTTTAGAACTAGAAGTTCCATGAAAATCCTTTATAAAATATCTGAAATATAACGCTATCTTAAGCAGTAAAATCAATTATACCATAAAAACTATAAGGTATCAGATAATTCTCCTTTTTAAAATAGAGGAAATAACCAATTCAACAATTAAGGAATAATCACAAGTTTGCCCCTCGGGCTCAATATCAAACTCTCAGTATAGTATCAGCCCCACGGGCTCACTCCCAACTCACCAGCACACAACATCAGCCCCTCGGGCTCACTCCCAACTCACCAGACACAAACAACATCAGCCCCTCGGGCTCACTCCCAACTCACCAGACACAAACAACAGCCTCTCGGACCCATTCCCAACTCACCTGGGTACCCTGCGCTCACTGGGGGTGTGTACAGACTCCGGAGGGGCTCCTACAGCTCAAGCGCAATATCAATTAGCCTGAAAGCCTTCACACATTACACACGAGGCCTGAAAGCCTCCTCATATAACACTCGAGGCCTGAAAGCCTCCTCACATAGCACTCGAGGCCTGAAAGCCTCCTCACATCCCTCAACATATCCTCACAGATGGCCCACAGGCTCAATCAGTCCAGAAAATAGTCATAAGCCTCTTGGGCTTCAGTAAAACAATAGTGCTCAGCTCATTGACATTTTAAATATCATTTAAATCTTGAGTTGAGTATAAACGTAGCTGAGTTCACAAAATAATATAATTCAATTGGACTGAATTCAATAATATTTCAATTCGTGAGGAAAAATAGTGATGAAAATTCACAAAAGATTTCAAATAATTGGCACAAATCCCAAGTATGGCAATAAGCCCAAATCATGATAAAAATCAATATTTCTTTATCAAATACGCGGTAAAATCAACAACCGGAATGGACCAAGTCACAATCCCCAACGGTGCTCTACCCCACGCTCATACCTGGCGTGCAAGTCACCACAATACAGCACTATGATGTGCAAGTCCGGGGTTGCAAACCCTCAGGACATCATTTACAAATATTACTTACCTCGAACCTGCGAATTCTCTAGCCCGCGATGCCTTTGCCCCTTAAAACGACCTCCACGCGCGTCAAATCTAACCAAAATCGGGGCAAATATATCACAATATACTAATGGGACATAACCCAATCGAAAGAACTCGAAAAATACTAAAAATTACGAAATTGGCAAAACCCGAGCCCCGGGCTCACATCTCGAAAAATTCCAAAATTCACATTTACGGAATCCTCGTCTCGCCACGATTCCGTACATACCAAATTCACAAAAATCGGAGTTCATTTGACCCCTTAAATCACCATTTCTATCCAAGAGGGTTTTATACCCTTTTCAACAAAAAATCTCAAATTAAACACCAAAACTTGCAATAGATTCGAGTTATACAACCAAAATTGAGTTAAGAGTACATATCCCGTTATTCTCTATGAAAATCGGACAAAAAATTGCCTTATCCGAGCTCCAAATCGCAAAAATGGAAAATGGGTTCGAAGTCCCATTTCCAAAACTTAACATTCTGTTCGGCACTATTCACGTCACTGTTCACGGCTACTGTTCACGTCACTGTTCACAGACACTGTTCACGTCACTGTTCACAGACGCTGTTCACGGGCACTATTCGCTGGGCACTATTCATGGCTACTGTTCACAGGGTACTATTTCTGCAATTTTCTGCATTTTTTTTCTAAATCCGAAATCACTCTGAGACACCTCCGAAACACTCTCGAGCCCTCGGGGCTCCTAACCAAACACATACACGAACTCAACAACATTCTAAAAACTTAACCGTGCGATCAAATCACCAAAATAACGTCATATACCACGAATTAAGCTTTAAAATCCAAGAATTCTTTCAATTTCATAAAACATCAAATTTTCCATTTTGAGTCCGAAACACGTCAAACGACGTCTGTTTTCAACAAAACTTTACATAAAGTGCTTAAACCATATATAAGACTTGTACTGGGCGCCGGAACTAAAATACAGGCCCGATACCATCACTTTCTAATCAAATTTCATTTTTCATTTTCCTTAAATATTTTCAGAAAACAATTTTACTCAAAAATTCATTTCTCGGGACTGGGACCTCGGAATTTGATGATTCTTGTTCCTATGAGTCACAAATAATAATACAAACACAGCGCTTCAATCGAAAGTCAGTTTGGAGCTCGTTTGCTCAGTGGGATATCCATTTCGCTCGTTAAACAATTAACACATGTTTCGCGTCAAAAACCCAATCACGACTTGATGAAATTAAACCAAACTTTCCAGATCAGTCCTATAATTCATGATTTGAATTCTGGAATTCTCGAAATCAAATTTCGATCTCTGGAACTAAAAATGAACCTTTGGATCATTACAGGTTTATGCTCAAAACAACAAAAATCTTCCAAAAATGACCCGTTGGGCATCCGAAACACACCCGAGGTCCCCGGGACCTCAA
>MU738974.1:15400-50745 GCA_026770625.1 Nicotiana glauca | reverse complement strand
CTGATTTCACAACATGTTCTAACCTATGTGCCTTTTATTATTAACCCGCTTTATTATATATTTATTTTTTAATAAAAGTTGCAACGTCGTGAAAATGTATCTCGAACCACGTCGCACCAGTACACCCATGGCTTTTGACACATTTCGACTTGGTTGAGATTTAGATTTGGGTCACATAAATGTGCACCCGTATTTAGGAAGGTAATATTATTAAAAATCGCGTCTAAAGCGACTAACGCGTTGTTATATTTTGGGAAGGTCGTGAAATTCGCTAAACGGACCGTCCCAAATACTAAAAATTTTCGAATTAAGTAATTAATGAGGGCCCCACAATTGTGTATTTGATTTGGCGAGGCTCGTCTCGTTTTATTATTAAAAGGTCAATCTAAAGCAAACTAAATTTTCTATTTTCGTGTTATTTGTCTCTAAGGGTTAATTAATTCACGAATATAAACTCGGGCCTCGAATTCAAGTCCGGATTCAAACAAAAGGAAAGACTCTTTTAGCTTGAACCTGCTACCTAATTCAAAGCTCAATTTCATATTCATGAATTAATTCCCTATATATATATATATGCTTAATACAATTCTTAATGATTTTCCGATTTAAGGGAGGTTTTGGGGCTTAAAGTCTTGGCCCAAGTACTAATTTCCAGCAGACTAGGCTATAATTGTAGAACATGATGTATGAGCAATGGACTAAAGAAAAACGGAAAAAAGCATTCTCAGACTTGGACCGCTCGTTAATACTTCAAAGACCAGCTTGTTAAACAAATTGACAGAAAATTAACAGGCCCAATTCGTTTGAGCAATTGACTGGCGGCGGTACAATATTGTTCCTAATTTGCGAATTCAACCAACACTACTACTTCCCTTACCCTTTTTATTATTCTACTCAAGAATTTTTAAATTTTATTGAAATGATAATCCTGTGTTTACAGCTAGTTCAGAGAAATATGATAGATTAATTCCAGCAAAGCACGATAATACCAAACATATATTGTTATTTAACGATCAACTGAGCTAATTCATTACCTTCAAGTACTGTTTATGACTTGATACAAGGCAATAGGAACCTTTATTCTAAAATAAACCAAAACATCTACCAATTTATGCTCAAATTTCAATAACTTGACTAAAAGCCTAACTTCTAGTCATTTAGTTTCAGCTTATTTTTGCATCCAAAGTCATACTACACTAATGAAATTAACGCCATTTAAGCAAGATAACTAGACCATTTCTAGTATCATCAGCCCGCTAATTCTGACATTCACAAGTAAAAACAATTCAAGTCCATATAAAAAGTCCTAATTATACAGTCTACAAGTTTATTAATACAACTGAAATGAATATCAAATGAATCAATTAACAATCAATACTAAATCTTATCTATCTAAATGAACATTAATCTAGAATCCAAACACAAATATGTATTTTCATCGTATAAGCTTCAAAATAATCTTCTTCGTATGCATACAACTTCAACACTACTGAAGTAGAGTAATATACTTGGAAATTGTCACACAAGGAAAATAGAATGAGTTAGGAGGTCAGCAGCAGGAGTTCAGCAGGTTCAATTGAACAGCCCGACAATTAGATCAATTTTAGATCAAAAGCAAACAGCAATCCGAGGACTAACTTGCAACAGATTATGTACCAAACAGCAATCAAAATCTAACAACAATTGAACTAAGCTCCAATCGAAATTAGCCAAATATCCTTCTGAAAATTTCCACTAACAGGAGCTGATCTAAGAAATGCAATTCAACTACTAAAGTGAAAGTAATCTAAAGGTTTTTGATGAAACAGTATAATTTTTGGGATTTTCAGGGTTTTTTTTCTGTCTTTCTATATTTTTTGGAGATTTTGAATTTTTGAAATTGAATCTGAAAGTTCAGGAGCTTTTGGGGGGAATTTTGAGGCTAAAAAAAACTTTCATTTCAAGGTATAGGAATGCCCTTTTATAGGCACAAAGAGGAGCAACTTCATATTTCTTATTTTACACAATAGTCTTTCACTTTTTTTTCTGTTTAACCCTCACTTTTCTACTTATGCCTCAAGTCACTACTTTCTAAATTTGAATGTGTCTAGAGTGTTCCAACAAGAATTAATCAACTAAACTACACATACCCATACCAATTGCAGGCACCCGAAACTACTTTAATCAAAACGACTACATTAGCTTACCCCAGCTTAACCCCAAAACATTCAGAATCGAAATCGAAATCACAGACTTAAACTAGCAACATCAAAGCCAAACTGGCCCAAATTTATGCCAACTAAAAAGTGAAAAGATACTGACTGAAAATAAACACAGAATAATGAATAAGCTAATCCCAAACTCAAACTAAACTTATCCAAGATGATCTAAACTTTAGCAAGTGACTGTTACGGCCTATGATAATCGATCAAACACAAAATAAAGATGACAACTGATATTGCACCTAGATTAACTAACACAAGCTAATTTAACCCAAAGAAGTACTGAAAACCTGAAAACTCACCGGCCTCTTCAAACTCAGAATTCAGCCCCTTTCTCACGATGTTTGAGCGCCAATAACATTGAATTACTCCTAAGAAAGGCCCAAAGAATGTCTGGGATCAACTTGAAGAGAATTGGGGAACCTAGGGTTCCGGCCATAAAACTTGAAAGGAATATTCGAGCCGTTCTGGCCATATTCGAGCCAAGCGGCTATGGGATTTGTGTAGAGGAGGCTAAGGCAGTTCTATGGTGTAAAGTTGGGGCCATTTGGCATAACATGCATCGTCGCCGAAAAATCCCCTGATGAAGATTCGAGGATTTCCGGTGAGATTCGAGGAAAGCCAAAGGCGGGAAGGGGAAGAAGATGATCTGGGGAATTCGTGGTGTGAATTTGAGACGGGTTGGTAAAAGTAGCGTTTCCCGCCGGTGAAGGCTCCGACGAGGTTCAGGGAGATACGAGGAAGAAGCTTCTGGGGTTTTTGTTTAATTAATTCACACGACCGTTTAATATTTAATCGCGAGCATTTGTGGATCGTTGGATTGGGTTACTGGATGGACAAGATTAAAAACAAGAAACGACGTCGTTTGGACTCATTTGGAAGCCGAACCGGACTTTGGGGAGATTGGGCCTGGTGGGAGGTTTTATATTTGGGCCAACGAAATCTAATTAAAATGAGCCCAAACAATCAGCCCCTCCTTTTGCCCCCTTTTTTATTTGCCTATTCATTTGTTTTCCTTTTCCTCTTTTTCATTTTGTGTTTTTGTTTTATTATTACTTTTTTTTTGGGTTTTATAAAGATGCAAATATAAAAATAAAGTCCTAATATATTTCAAATTAAATCCAAAAATTATATAACTAATTGTGACGAATTCGCAATTAAAACAATTAAAACGCGTAAGTGAAGTATTTTGTGGATTTTTATGTTTTATTCTAAAACGAATTAACCCCTAAGTAATCCTAAAAATATGAAATTAGGTCCTAAATGCAGATGCATATTTTGTATTTTCATATGAATTAACATGCGCAAACAAAAGTGCGAGCAATTATCAGAGAATGACACAAAAATGCACACAAATTGTAAAAATAAAGAACAAATTATTTTTTTAAAATTTTTGGGAATAATTCATATATAAGGCAAAAATCACGTGCTCACAACTTGAAGACCCAGCGAATAGTTGGGAAGGGTTGTCTATCTTATTTGGCCTATGTGAGGGATGTTAGTGAAGAGACCCCTACTATTGATTCTGTTTCGGTGGTACGATATTTCTCGAATGTGTTTACTACAAACCTGTCGGGCAGCATGCCTGACAGGGAAATTGATTTTGGTATTGACTTAGTGTTGGACACTCATCTCATTTCTATTCCTATGTACCATATGGCACCGGTTGAGTTGAAGGAGTTGAAGGAGCAGTTTTGGGAACTCCTTGAGAATGAGTTTATTTGGCCTAGTGTGTTACCTTGGGGTGCACCAGTTCTGTTTGTAAAGAAGAAGTATCCTTTGTAGTGTATTAATGATCTATTTGACCAGCTTCATGGAGCGAGGGTGTTCTGCAAGATTGGTTTGAGGTCAGGGTATCACTAGTAGAAGATTCGGTACTTGAATATTCTTAAGATAGATTTCAGCACCCGTCATGGTTATTATAAGTTCCTTGTGATGTCATTTGGGCTGCCCAATGCCCCAGCAACATTCATGAATATGATAAATAGTGTATTTCAGCCTTTTCTCGACTTGTTTGTCATTGTATTCATTAATGATATCTTGGTGTACTCTCGTAGCCAGAAGAAGCATGCGCATCATTTGAGGATTGTGTTGCAGCAGTTGAGGGAGGAGAAACTTTATGACAAGTTCTCCAAGTGAGAGTTTTGGCATAATGATGACTTATATGAGTCCACCAAACTATAGAGTACCTGGTCCTATATGAGACTGATACGTAGAATGCAATAACAATTGAATATAAAGAAAATCCGAGATTTTCTATGTGGAAAAAACCCTCACAAGGGGATCAAAAAACCACAACCTATACTTGTAGGCTTTAAACTCAACTAACTTGTAATCCACTTATTACAAACCACTTTGCAAAAGCCCTATTGCAAAGACTTCAAACAAAGTTGTGATGCACCTCCACAAGCCACTCTACAACTCTCCTAGTTATAGAGGATTTAACTTATGCCTATTCCTAGTCACTACATAAACTCTATAGTTTACGAATTTGGTTTGCTCCCAAGACAACGCTTCTAAGAAAGTAAACTAGGAATTACAATGTAGAACAATTAACATGATTACAACTCAATTATGGACATACATAAGACTCGATTAGAAGTTGATCCTTAGTGGAGTTGTCTTTTTGTTCTTGACACGCAGTGACTTCAAATGCTAGGTGAAATTTGTTATGCTTGAGAGAATATCATGAATGCACACCAGAAGTGTGTCTTGCACCAAGTTGTTTTATCATAAAAGATATCACAATGGATAGTGAAGTCAACTCTTGGTGTACTTCTTCCCAGTGAGAAGTGACTGTTGCATAGTCTGCACATCCACTTATGGGCAGTTACGTTCCAACTGGATACTGGGCTTTGTACTTCCTGTCAGGACACACCAATAGACCAGGTCCTAGTTGTGTTCCTTTTCTGTAACAGTTTCCAGACGGTCACTTTCTTCTGTCACGTTCAAGTTGTGTTCTTGTCAGAGAACCCTGAAACAGCAGGACCATGTTGTGTTCCTCTTTATCTTGATTACGTACAGTCAATGACTTGCTTATGTCGGAGGACACTAAAGAGCCAGATCATCAGGTCCCTGTTGTATTTTTCTTTTGCTGATTTTCAGGATTCGATAGAGCCAGGTGCTCTATCTGGTTTTTCATGACAAGTTTGTTAGATCATCAAAACATAAAATACTTAAAACCCATCAATTTCTCCCTTTTTGATGATGACAAACTTTGGTGTGGACACAATTTGTGTAGAGCAAAAATAACCAGATGAGATGCCAGTAGTTCCCCCTTAGTCTAAGATCTCCAGTAGTTCCTGTAGTTCCCCCTTAATCTAAGATCTCCAGTAGTTCCCCCTTAATCTAAGCTTTCTTCCCTCTTTTGGCATCACTAAAACGGATAGAAATATAGAAGACCACCAGCAGATAATGAGCATAAAAAAGTCTAACACAGCTAGCTCATGCCATATATGCGCACACAACATGATAGAAAAGAGAAGCCAAAGAAATATATGATTGTACAAGCAACGAAAAGGAAGCTATTTAATTAATGTTTACATAGGACTGAGTAATTCAGGAGAATGGTTAAGTGCAACATGGCATCATAACAAAAACATGCAAATAAAAGTAAAACAGCAGACACACAGGAGATTGGAGCAAAAGTAGCTAGACACAAGGAAGATCCTAGGTGGTACTAAAGGAAGAAGGCTTGGAAGAAGAGAAAGCCATGGTTTTGAGAACCAGGTCCAGTCTAGCATTTGCTGAAAATTGTTCTTCAAGTAATTGAGCCCAAAGTTTCTCATTTTCTTTTGCCAGTCGTGTAATCTCCTCACATACAGAATTAGGTCCGTTAACTGCTTGACTAAGCTGAGTTTCCAGTATGGTATTTTGAGCCCTCAGCCTTTTTATCTCTACAGAGGCTACATTTTAAGCATTGATTAGCTGAGACATGGTTGAGATGCTTCCACCAACCTTTTCAATACATTTACATTCTTCTAGAGTGGTCTTAGAGAAGATCTGCTTGTGTGTGCCCACTCTGGGATTCCCCAAGGGGACCTTATAGAATTTGAACACCTGAGTGAGGAGAAATCTATAAGGTAACCCATGATTTCCACCCTTAAAATTTTCCACCTTCTGCATATGGTCTATCATGATTGCAAGAAGATTGATTGGGACAAACTCATCGATTGCTTACATCAGCACCATATCCGATCTTGTAGCAATTTGAGCGCCTCTCAGAGCGGGGTAAGACCATTTTATTGACTAGCTCAAAGAGAAGCTAGTACTCAGGAAGCAAAACCTTTTTATGCACATGTTCCCCCTGTTGAATACCTTGTATATTCATGATGACTCTTCGAAAGTTTACTCCACAGATACCCTTAACTGAGAACATACCTTCACACAGAATTCTAAGAATCTTCCCCAATGTCGAAGCGTAGAGTACAATGTCTACTCCATTTACAAGTGCACAAATGTGATCCCCCTCAATAGTGAAAAGAGATGCGTAAAAAGTTTGCACTGCATCTTCGTACACCAGAGGCGTTCTCTCTTCAAACAAGTGTTACCATTGTTGAAATTCCACAATCTCCAGAATTTGTCTCATCCCTATCATCTCCGAAATTGCTGGATCAAATGTACGACCTACAACACCTTCTGAGTTCTTAATCTATGTTGCCAAAGACCACTATCACGTGCAGTAGACCTTATTGTACTAGGTTCCTTAAATATTTCTTCCTTTTGTTTGCCAGACCATTCATCAGACTTTCCTTTCCAGCATGCCATTCCCACAGTATTGTCCTCAGACACAACTAGCTCACTTAGATTCTATTTAGACTTGCTACTGTACCTCACATATGACCCTTTCTGTTTCTCAACAGTTTTATCAATGACCCTATTCATAGACTATTTAATTGTCGTAGATTATTGTACTGAGGAACCAGGTTCCTTAGAAGCATCTTGATCCACTTGGTTTACTGACACTCTTTTGATGAAATTCTTTGGATTCATTTTCCTCTTTTTCCTTTTCTTGACACTCCTCTTATCTTTCTGAAATGAGGACTCAGAACTCTCTTGCTGTAGTGACCTAATTATGAGTGATTTGGAGGAAGACTCTAAGAGGTTGGAGTGAACGAAAGGTGCAGGAGTGGGTTTGGATGGAAGAGAATCAGGTTCATCAAAAGGTTTTTCTGAGAATATCTCATGAGCTAATGACTCGAGGAGTGTTGTAGTTCTTACATCTCATAGGAATGGAATTTCTTCCCCCGGGTACTCAGATGAGAGATATGCTCCTTCATTCATCACACTCTTAGCAGTTATAGCCATGATGTTATGAGTTGCTTCCTTTTCTGGTGACTCCTTGAGAGTCACTGAGTCCAACAAGGAGGAGTTCAAATACTGGTTAGGATCTTTCTCTGTAACTTCTGATACATGAGAAGTACAACCACCTGTGTGATCTTTGATGAGATCGTAGGATTGACTAGATATAGGATTATTAAATAATGGTAAATAGGATTTATAAGGAATGGAAAAACTGTAGGACTGCTTCAGAGGGATAGAGATTCTATAATGGAAGTGGGACTACCATGGATTTCGTAGTTGGGCTCCCATAGACTTCGAGGAAGTTTGATTCTATTTAGGTGATTATGGATTGGCTGACCAAGTC
This sequence comes from Nicotiana glauca, assembly GCA_026770625.1. Classification (NCBI taxonomy): domain Eukaryota; kingdom Viridiplantae; phylum Streptophyta; class Magnoliopsida; order Solanales; family Solanaceae; genus Nicotiana; species Nicotiana glauca. Next base: position 42,897 of record MU738974.1, on the reverse strand, counting down.
AACGTACTTTATCCCAGTGGGTACTACTTATTCTTCAGAGTGGTTGGGTGAGGTTTACATCAGAGAGATTGTTCGCCTTCACGGTGTGCCAATTTCCATCATTTCAGATAGAGGCAGGTAGTTTACATCGTAGTTTTGGCGAGCCGTGCAGCGAGAGTTGGGCACTGAGGTTGAATTGAGCACAATATTTTACCTCAGATAGACAAATATTTTGAGAGCACTCTTCAGATATTGGAGGACATACGTACATTTGTGTCATTGATTTTAGGGGTTCATGGGACCAATTTCTGCCACTTGCGGAGTTTGCTTACGATAACAGCTATCAGTTGAGCATTTAGATGGCTCCGTACGAGGTTTTTATATGAGAGGTGGTGTAGATCCCAGATAGGTTAGTTTGAGCTAGGTGAGGCTAGGCTATTTGGTACTGACTTGGTTTAGGATGCTTTGGACTAGGCTAAATTTATTCAGGAGTGGCTTCGTACGGCGCAGTCAAGAAAAAAGAGTTATACAGATAGGAAGGTCCGTGATGTGTCTTACATGGTTGGGAAGAAAGTTCTGCTTAAGGTTTCACCCATGAAGAGTGTTATGAGGTTCGGGAAGAAGGGCAAGTTGAGCCCTCGATTCATTAAGCCTTTTGAGGTACTTCAGAGGATTGGGGAGGTGGCTTATAAGCTTGACTTGCCACCTAGCTTGTCGAGTGTGCATCCAGTATTAAATGTTCCTATGCTCTAGAAGTATATCGGCGATCTGTCTCAACTTTTGGATTTCAATTTTGGATAGGCAGGTACGAAAGTTGAGGTTAAAGGATATAGCTTCAGTGAAGGTGCAGGGGAGAGGTCGGCTCATGGAGGAGGCTACTTTGGAGACTGAGCAGGAGGTGCAAAGCAAATATCCACATCTATTTGTGACTCCATGTATGTTTCTAGACCCGTTTGAGGATGAACGTTTGTTTAAGCGGAGGAAGATGTAACAACCCAGCCGGTCGTTTTGATAGTTGTAGCCCCATTCCCCCATTTTTCGATCCTTTTATACTCTACAACTGTTATATGACTTACCGGGTTGGATGGTTCAAGTCCGAAGAGATTTCAGAGTAAATTGAGACACTTAATCTTTTAATTAAAAGCTTAAGTAGGAAAAGTTAACCGGATGTTGACTTATGGGTAAATGACCTTGGATTCAAATTTTCATGGTTCCATTAGCTCTATTAGGTGATTTTGAGTTTAGGAGCGTATTCAGATTGTGATTTTGAGGTCCATAGTTGAATTAGGCTTGAAATGGCAAAAGTTAGAATTTTGGAAAGTTTCACCCGGAGTGGACTTTTTATATCAGGGTCGGATTGGATTTTCGAAAGTTGGACCAGGTTCATGGTGTCATTTATGACTTGTGTGCACAATTTGAGGTCAATTGGATGTGTCATAGAAATTTGATCATTGTTTATATTAGAAATCATGTTTAGGCTATGTGTTGGTACTGTTGGGACCCATAGAGGTCGTATTGCCTGTTGAATTACCTGCTAAATTCTATATGTACTTAGTCTCAGTTTTTACTTGCATATCATATCTTAGTCTTTGTTATTCTTATTGATACATCATGTTATTGCTTTTTGGGCTTATTTTCCTTATTTTTAAGAGAACAAGAGACTGGAGAGATTGATAACTGAGTGAGGCCGAGGGCCTGATTATGAGGATATCTATGGGATTGGGCTGCATGATGCAGCATGTTTCAATGATTTATGCCATGACTCGCTTGAAATAGTACTTGGGATCCAAGAACCCCTCCGTTATCTGTACGCACTCTAGTGAGTGTAAGTACCTACTGAGTGCAAGTGCCGAGTGCTGAGTGATTGTGAGGAATGAGTGACTGTGAGGAATGAGTGATTGTGTGGTTGGAGTGAATAGGAGGACTGAGTGATTGTTGCATTAAGAGGCTGTATTTAATTTCATTATTTTTGCACATAGTTGGCTTATAACACTATTTTGAAAACTTTTGAAAGATATTTTGTATCCGGTTTTACTTGAACTTGGAAAAACAACTAATTTGACTTGATTTTGCTGGATTTGAGAAGAATGTCTATTTTTCCTTCTTTAGACTACTGAAAATGAATTTTAATTGTGTAGCTCGTCACTATCTTTTGGTTCCTTATTTATTATTATTACTTACTGAGTTGGTTGTAGTCACGCTACACCGTGCACTTCGTGTGCAGATCCAGGAGTTTATGGATACGGAGGGTGTTGATAGTACCCGTAGCTGACCGTTGGAGATAGCGAGGTAGCTGCTTGGCATTCACAGACCTTGTTTTCTTTTTCCTTATCTTTTGTTTCGTTGTAGTTGGATTCAAATTGTTATAGTCGTTCCATTTCTAGACTGATGATGAATAGATACGCATGGCTTAGTGATAATGCGATATTGGGTACTATTTTCCCGCATTTGTATTTTGGGTATTACCTCTATTTTTTGAAAAAAGTTTGATATTTTAAAATCTATTGATTCGTTTTCTATTAATTTTAGGAAGTATTTTTGAAATTGTCTGCTTGTCTAGTACCATCGATAGGCTCCATCACGAGAGATTCAAAATTGGGTCACGATAAAATGTGTCGTAGAAATGGAGCCATTCCCAAGAAGGGTAGCTCAGCGGAAACACTAAAGGATACGATTGTTGTCACAACTGCGGAAAGCCAGGATATTTCATCAAATATTGTCCTCTCCACAAGCAGCACCATTCCAAATGGTTAAGAGGAACTCAGTCCCCGATAGAAAGTTCAAGAGAAGAAATGTCATTGATAATATTGTGAAGAAAACTCTAGCTGCCTGGGAGATTCCTCTAGTAAATCTGAGGGTGATGATGAACAAGGACATCTCCATTATGGCCGTTTAATGCAAAGCTGCAAAATATGATTCCATATTTGCATTGATAGAAAAATCTAATGAGGATGAAGAAGATGACGACGATGAGGTAAACTTTCTGGACGTTCAAAGAAATTTGAAGTCATATTCTAAAAAGAAGTTGGTATCTTTGGATAATGTTTTAATTGATACTTACCACAACCTAATTAGTGATAAAAATATTTTAGCTGAGGAAATCAGAGAGTTAGAACAAGAGAGAGATGATCTGGAGGTTGTAGTTGTAGATTTGAAGGAAATAGTGGAGGAAACAAAGAAAGAAAATATCCTCTTAAAAAATTCAATGGAAAAATACTTGGACTCCTCTAAAAGAAAGGAAGTGGCAAGTGAGGCACACTGTAATCTTGAAATTGAACTCAAAAATGTAAAATTGAGTCTTACTGTTGAACTTGAAAAGAATGGAAAACTTCACGAAGATTTAAATAGGGTTAAAAATGACCTGGATAAATATCTAAAGTGGACCTGGTCCTCTGATACAATCACTTCCATGCATAAAAGTAATGTCGGAAACAGCCAAGGAATCAGGTTCCATAAGGAAAACGCCCCATATAACCCACATAGCAAATATAATATTGTGCTTGATAACTGGCTTTGTACTCACTGTGGTAAGACTGATCATTACAAAGATTCATGTAAAGAAAAGTTTCAGTCCCAAAAGAAAAACAAAGTTTTTGTCAAAACATTTTCTACTATTAAGGAATCTGATTCTTTGAAAAAGAAATGTGTGATGCCTACATGGATAAAAAAAAATTTGATTCGCCTCTTCCCTGATTGCAAGGGACCCAAACTTGTTTGAATTCCTAAGACTAATCTCTGATTCTCATGTGCAGGCAGTAGTGAAAGGAAGCATTCAAAAATAGTATGGATGATTTCCTTTTACTCAAAGCCCTGCAAAGTGGGAGTGTGTCCTTCTAAAATGGCAAAAAATGATACATTTCTAGGAGTTGAAAAACACTTACTTAATTAAAAGTGTATTAGGTGAATGGCTTAAAATATATCATGTTGAGTGTTTCTCAAATATAAGATAAAGGAAACAAAGTAGAGTTCTTGTCAAAGTCGTGCACTATCACCGATCTTATAACTGTCTGAGTGTCACTAATGATGGTGATGAACTATGGTATAGAACATTAGGATATGCAAGCTTCATTCTGTTGAACAAGTTAATAAAAAAATGACCTGGTTCGTGGGTTGCTGAAGTCGAAGTTCAAAGATCGTAAGGTGTATGATGCACGTGTGAAAGGGAAGCAATTTAGGTCCTCATTCAACCCAAAAAAGGAAGTGAGCACCTCAAGGCCACTGGATCTTCTTTAATGGATCTGTATGGACCTATGAGGATGCCCAGCAAAGGAGAGAGAAGTACATCTTTGTTATTGTTAATGACTAGTCAAAGATCACATAATAAGAATGATCAAGATGGAGAGTATTCAAAGGTTCCTGGAGAAGTCAGTTATATGGAAAATGGGAAGGCAAATCTGATGAGTTAGGTAAGGAATCTAGTGAAGAAGATGTAACAGAACCTCCAGCTGATTTGGAGGAACCTGGTCCCTCTATCACAGCAACTAAAGCAGAAAATAGGGTTGCTGATGTTGTGCAAGACACACCTTATGCTGAGCACAGAAGTGGTACTTACACTTCCATAGATGCGAATGATTAGTCTCATATGGTAGAACCTCGTCCTTCTTACCCTGAGACTCAGGTGTCCAACTGGAAGCACAAAACCTCACATCCTCTCCTAAAGGTCATCACTCATCTGGATTCAAAAATTCAGACTAGATCAAATACAAGAAACATGTTTTCTTTGTCAGCTTCTTGTCTCAAATTAAGCTAAAAGAATATCAAGAAAGCATTGGTCTAACTGGATTGCTTCCATGCAAGAGGAGCTCCATCAATTTGAGAGAAACAATATGTGGCACCTAGTTCCTCGACCCTCAGAGAGAATACTTATTGAAACTAGGTGAACATCAGAAATAAGCTTGATGTATGTGGAAATACAACAAGAAATAAAGCCAAGATGGTGGTCCAAGGCCTTAATCAAGAATAATGAGTTGATTATGATGAAACTTTTGCTTCAGTTGGAAGAATGGAAGCCATCAGAATTCTCATTGCTTTTGCATCTTATATGGAATTCAAACAGTTCCAAATGGATGTTAAAAGCGCATTTCTAAATGGATATTTTAAGGAGAAAGTTTTTTGTCAAGCAACCACCTAGTTTTGAATTCCATAAACATTCTGAAAAAGTCTTCAAGCTTGACAAGGCTCTATAATGATTGAAGCAAACCCCTTATGCATGGTATGAAAGATTGTCCAGGTTCTTTCTGGAGAATGATTTCACTAGAGAGAAAATTGACAACATTCTCTTTCTGAAGAAAAGAGGGAGGAACTTGCTGACTGTGCAGATCTATGTTGTTGATATTATTTTTGGTACAACAGACGATTCCCTATGTGAGGTGTTTTCAAAGCTTATGGGAAACGAGTTTGAGATGAGTATGATGGGGGAACTTAACTTCTTTCTAGGGCTACAAGTGAAGCAAACCTCTAAGGGAACGATGATAAATGATGATAAATACATTAAGGAGCCTCTAAAAAGGTTTGAGATGGAAATCACAAAGAACATTGATACTCTAATTGCTATTGCCACTCGTCTAGACATAGACGAACCTAGTTCCTCTGTAACTGAAACTTTATATTGGGGTTTAATTAGATCTCTCTTATACCTAACAACCAGCAACCTAACATTATGTTTAGTGTTGGGTTTTGTGCAGATTCCAATCAAGCCCTAAATAATCCTAAGTGAAAAGCTGGCAAAAGAATTATAAGATATCTCAAACAAACGCAGGACTTGGTCCTCTTTTATCCCTCGGGAGATAATTCTGACTTGACTAGGTATGTTGATGGTGATTATGCTGGCTATATGGTGGATAAAGAGAGCATATCTGGCATGGAACAATTTCTGGGATCTTGCTTGATTTCATAGGCCACAACGAAACAAAGTTCTATGGCCCTCTCTATTGTAGAAGCTGAATATGAGTCAGCTCCCTCCTGTTGTGCCCAACTACTGTTGATCAAGCAACGATTGGAAGACTTTGGTGTATTCTCTGATTGTGTGCAACTGCTGTCTGAGAACACTGTTGATACCCAATTTTTTCTGTATTTTTAAATATGCAAAATACCTTCAAAATATCCTATATATGCATATAGAAGCATTTTCCAAGGTTTTATTATTTTTCCTTAATTTTTAAAGATTTTAAAATCGATTTATTGCCCTATTTTATCAAGGAAAAACCCAGTAATAATCCCCAAAATTATCATTTTTGGTGATTCATTTATTTGATTCTCATATTTATGTTAAAATATAGCTAAGATAATTTTTACATATCTTTATAAATTTATATGGTTTTTTAAGCTAAATTGTATGTAATTGCAATACTAGCCTCTTTTAAGATTAATTGTATTTATAGTTATAAAATTGACTTCAGTATTTTTAATTTGATAATTACATATTATTAATCATTTTACTACCTTTAATTTACTTTCAAAAATTATTTTACTATTTTTTATAAAATAAATGAGGGAAAAATGGCTATTTAAATGATAGCCCATTTGCATTTTAATTTTAGCTGGGTTTGAACCTCTAATTAAAACCAATTCCTAAACCCAATTATCCAACCCAATTACCTAATCTACCCGACGCACGACCCTTTTAAATAACCCGCCTAGACTCTCCTTTTAATCCTAGTCGTTGATCACTTAGATCAACGACTCATATTTGCCCCTTCCTTTTTTAACATGACCTAACCCCTAAACCTAGTCATTTCCCTTCTGTAGCCGCCCTTGAATTCCCTCCTTCTCTCAATTCTCTCTCGAAGCTTCTCAAACCCTAGCCGCCTCCCTCCACTTCCACCCTAAAATCACCGGAATCCATGGCTTCCAAGGCCATCGAAGTCCTATACCGGCCTCCTATAACTCTTACACGCTTGGTTACTATGGTTTCAAGGTCAAAACGTGAAGAATCTTGGCCCAGACTTGGTTTCATTCGAGTTCTATGTTTGTCTTCGATATTGCTCCGGCCAGCCATAGCTGTTCAAGCCTGATCTTGACTTCTCTTGCTTAGATCAATGACCTTCCAAGACTTTTTTACCCTCTGGGTTTCTTCTGAAGCCCTAACCTTTTGAGGTTCTTCTGATTTCTTTAGATATGTTCTAGATCTGTGTTTATCTCTAAGCTTCCAAACGTTTTTAAGTTTCTTTCAAAAACTCTACTTTCAAAACCTTTATCTTTTCCAATTTAGGATTTTTTTTTGAAGTTTCTCTGATCTTTAGCATGTTCTACTGTGATTCTTATGTGTTGCTTCTACTGTGTTTCTTATGTGTTTCTTCTATTGTGTTTCTTATGAGTTTCTTCTACTGCATTTCTTTATGAGTTTCTTCTATTATGTTTCTTTATGTCGTTCTTCTACTGTGTTTCTTATGTTGTTCTTCTACTGGAAAATACACGATAAAAGTCTCAGTTCCTTTCTAAGATTTTTGAACTTATTTCGTTAGTATTTTTGCCTTGATTACTTGTCATTTCATCTCTACGCTCGATTGATGACAAAACCCTAAAATTTGGGGTTTCATCCGAGTAATGAGACTATTCGCTATATGATTTGCTTGTTCTTCATCTTTGAACTTGTTTGATTTCAAAACCCTAACTCCTTTGGACCTATTCTAGTTTCTGAAGATTGTTTCATCTACTGCTCGACTGAGTTTCGAAATCTTTGTTTCAACCTTTGTTTCTTTATATGATTTTGATTTCCTACTAAGCTCTTCTAGGATCTTTCTACTAGACCCTATGCATATTATTTGATACTCTCCCTTTTCTTTATCGCTAAGATAACTACCATGTTCCTATAATTCACTACTTACTTTTGTGATTGCTTGACGCTTTTTCTTTATCCTAAATTCAGCCTCGCATGCCTAACACTTGTGTACTCTTTATATATGCTGAGCTTCCCCTCTAAAATGACTTTCAATTTTTGACTGATTTCTGACCTCCTTTGTGTTAGTCTGATTGATTCTTTCCTTGTTGTGCGAATTTCCCAGTTACTTGGTTCGATTTGAAAACTTTCCTTAGCCTTTCTGACTTTGTTTACTCATGAACCGGTAATTTCAAATCCCTGACTCTTTGATTTACTATGTACTGATTGATTTTATTGGGTATCTTACCTTATTTGTTTAACCATGTATTTTAAAGATTCTTCCCTTTATTAAATTCTCATGTATTTACCCCTAATTGCCTACTTTGCACAAGATGCATACTCGATCTCTTTCCTTAAGTTATTTCTGTTCATTACCGTTTAAGTTTGAACTCCTTAATTAAAAGAAGTTTTTCTACTGATTAATTTTAATTGGTACACGGTTATTTCTTGCCTTATTTTCTGCCTGTTTTCACACTATAAATACCTGCTCTTTCATTGACACAACGCATACGAGCACTCTTAGTTTTTTGAACTCACACTCAGATTTAAAAGCATTCTCCCTTTGTTACTTGTGTTGTGGCCTATTTTTCAAGTACTGCTACTGGTGTATTTGTGCTTCTTTGAAACTGGTATGTCCTGATTAAGGTTTTCAACAATCACAATAATGTGTTTATTTACTACCTTTACCTGCATGTCTCCCTACTGCTTTTGTATAGTTCAATGATTACTGTAGCATGCTTTAATTTCCTTCTGCCTATTCTAAATCTATTGTGAATCCCAAAACCCCACTCCCTATGTGTTTATGCTATGTTTGAGGCATGGCAGTACTGCAAGTTATTGTCCATGACTCAAACTTGATCCCCTGGGATCCTAGCTTCTAATATGATGTGTTCAGGCAGACCTATAGGCATTCTAGCATCCTCCATTGCTGGGCATGCCTAAAGCTTGCCCTAGCCTAAGCAATAGGCTCTTTGCAATTCTCATATTCCCTGAACCCCTTTTGTGTACCTATTTGTAGATGTTTCCCTCTCCTTTATTCCTTACCCCCTCTTGTGAGCCTTGCCTTGGGGCCCTTTGAGCTCCATCTGAACTTGGACAATTGAGGGTTGGCCCTTCCACTGCACTTGTCCCTATTTTGGTGATACAATTTGGGTATGAGCACTTCCCAGAGACCTATTGAGGCTCTTAGGGAACTTTGACGCACTCAAATTGGAGAAAGGCTTTGGATTAGTGGTCTTTGAGTTGGTCTATCTCATAATTTAGATAGGACGTCTAAATCAGGCTCTTATTTGGTTGTAGTTTCTTTTTTACTTTTCTGATGCAATTTTTATTCATTTTGGTTTGTAATAAGTTGTAATAAACATTTGGGGCTGGCTAGTGAAAAAGGGTGGGTAACTATGCATGCAAAGGGTAGAAATCATGCATATAGGTCCACTACAATTCCATATATTCTGATACATATAGAGATCATGTCTATAGGTCTATCATAATTTCGCATATTTCAAATACATATAGAAATCATGACTATAGGACTACTATATTCCTAGATATCCAACATTCATATACAAACCATGTCTATAGGTCTATTCTGAATTCTGCATATCTAACTTCGTATAGAAATTACGCATATAGGATTGTTCAATTCTGCATATTCAATTACATCTAGATACCATGTTTATAGGTCTTAAACAAATTCCGCATCTAGATACCATGTTTATAGGTTTAAAACAAGCCTCATGCATTTAGCTACTATTTCTATAAGGCTTCTGCATTTTTTACCCCATAAAATCAGCAACGCATAGAAAGCATGCCTAGAGGAATTTCTAATTGAATCAGATTCGCCTAACTCAGTGTTAGATATAAAATTAGCTATAATGGATACTGTCAGTTGCAGAACTTACAATCAATTCGCTAAATCTTGTCTCTCTTTTAATAATCTGATTCCCTCACTTAGTAAGTTTAACAAGTATGCATTCAAATAATTTATTTCATGCCTTACTATTTTCTGAATTCAGTAGATATCATGCCTATAGGACCTCTTCTTAACACTTAGGCAAGACATAGGGTAATAACTATAAATTGAATATGTTCTATTAATTACAACCAGCAGGCAGGCCTGATTCTGACTTCTTATCTGAATTATGTAATAAAGCAATTTGCCTCAACATTTAAGCTCTCTCATGTTTGGTATTTAATAAAACCTTAACCAGTATATGAAAGTCATGCTAATTATGTGCTTTACTGTTCAAGGAAGTGTAATTGAGCCTCTTTTTGTTTATATGGTTCCCCCTAAATACGCAATATGTGTTTTGTGTGTCGCCTTAGATTTTTACCTTTGAAACCTCAAATAAGATCAATATCTCCCCCCTTTAGGATTAGTAGTCCCAAGTGCCTCCGATATTGATAGGATTGGGACGGATAATAGCATGCAATAAGTATTCGAGACCATTCCGCGCTTTAATACCTTAACGTGGTGGGAAGGGTAGATATGGATATGATAATCACACAATAATGTCATGTGTAGCCCCTCATTGAGGAGTGATAACCGGACATTGTGTGGGGTGATCCATATTTTAAATAAGCCTAGGCATCCCTTTTATTCTTTACTTATTTTAGAAATTCCAGCTCTTTCTTTTAAAAAAAGCTATCTTTTTCTAATTGTTCTTTCCAACTTTGTTTATCTGTAAACCATTATGTGAAAATCCCCTCTTATTTAAATATTTATTTGTCTATATGTTATTTGTACCTAAATTCACAATAATAGTCTGACCGGAAACCACACTAGTAGATTCTGAGGGGTGCCTAACACATTCCCCTTAAAATAATTTCAAGCCCTTAACCTATCTCTGGTCGCTCAAATCAAAACCCCTTTTGTATCCTAATGCACCCTAATCATTAGGTGGTGACTTTTTAAATGCAAACCTAGTTCCCAAAAGGAATGAGTTGTCCTTCCAAATGTCATAAACCCGATTTCGCGAGAAAAAAGTGGCGTGACAAACACAAGTGCCCTTAAATGGCAAAGAACCCGGTTCAATTTAAGAGGACAAAACACATTGTTGTGTGACATTATTTCTTGAGGAAGAATGTCGAAAAAGGACTCAGCTGTATGAAGTTTTACAAAACAGAAGACCAGGTAGCAAATATCTTCACAAAAGCACCCAGCAGGGAGCATTTTGAAAGAAACCATCTGCAGTTGGGCTTGATTAAGCTTAAATGAGAACTTGGTCCCTCGATGATTGGCTATGAAAGGATGGTAAGGTGAGTTTCTAAAAGTGTTTCCTGGGAACTCCTAACTCCATTCTATACCAGTACAGGTAAAAACGCATGGCAGCTACAGGACAAACAAGTGGCTAATGATATTGCAAATTTTTGGAAGAATGATGCTCATATTTTTAAAAATATTTGTCAAGGAACCTGGTTCCCAAGTTTCAAGTTAGTAGTTCCTCTTACACTCATATGCATTTTAAACTGCTAGTGTGCCACATCATTAATTGCCTTCGCTTTTTCTCATACGTCTTAAACTGGCCCGACTATCCATCCCTTTTTTCTCACACCTTATTATAACTGATACCTCTTTTCCCTCCAAATATCCCAAACCATCTTTTTGTGTTTTGTCTCTTTCAGAATCAACCATGTATTCCCCACAATCTGAGTCTCCCAAAGCTACTAAAGTCATCCCTATTGTGTCTCCGTATCATGAAACACATCCATCTAGATTGGAGTCGGTTCCTAATATGGTGGATGACGTGATGTGTCTGGTATTTCTGAAACTTAATATGCTCTGGGATTTGATCTAGATATTTCTTCAACATCTGGTAATGCTCTATCCTCATTTACTGATATTGTATTATTGGTCATTATTATGGGTAAGATAAGTGAAAGTTCTTTGATTATTGTTGCTATGGAATATCTAATTGGGGATTCTTTGTTTGGTGATGTGGGTAGTGAGACTTAGGGTAATAACTAGGAAATAGGGACCAGGTGTCTTAAAGTGACCAGGCATCGGTTAGTACTACAGGGGAGCTTACAGAGGGACCTGGTCCCTCTACCCAAGAGGAGTTCTCAGCTCCTACCTGGGATTAAACTCAAGGCTCTACTAGACAGCCCATAGGCAGTACTGACCATTACATTTTCTCCTCCTTGATACTTTCCTTTGGAGATTGTGTATCCTGAGATGAAGTCGGTGTATGAGGGACAATTAATAATAGTGAGGATGACCTATCTACAAAAGTTGTTTGGGTTGGCGGTAAGGAAGGAGTTGAAAAGGAAAGTTCTGATGAAAAGGAAAAGTCTGTTGAAAAGAAGAATACTATTAAGAATAAAAAACCACTCTAAAAAGGCTAAGTAGCTGTGAGGAACCTTGTTCCTCAAAGAGGGCCTGAGTTAATGCGTCTGAGCTTGAAAGATAAGCAGAATTGAAAAAGCAAAAAGTTCTGGGGCATAGCTTTTGACACTGACATTCTTGATATGTCTGAAATAAGGCAGTTGGTTGAAATTTGCAACTTCAAAAAGTGGACTCATCACTTTACTTTTTAGAGCCTAAAGGTCTATGAGGAGTAAGTTTGTAGTTTCTATGTTGATTTGTTCATAGTGGAAGATATCACGACCTATTTGAAGATTACTGGGGTAGAATTTATGATTGACGAGGCTATGCTCGAGGATATTCTTAGCATGCATGTTGAAAGGCTCTCAACTGTGGAGGGAAACTATTCCCCAGATATTAGGAAGCTTATTCTCAAGCCTCAAGCTATTCAACAAGGAAAACGAGTGAACAAGAAGGCACTTCTTCCAGAATACCAACTCTTGTTCGAGTTGGTGAATAAGGTCTTGCTACCAAGAGCTGAAAGGTGATTCATTGCCTTTATAGCGGACCTAGTTATTTTGGAGGCACTGGAAGGCTACACTCTCATCACTCTACCTAGAATTTTGGTTGAACACATCAAGAAAGTGGCAGACTTCAAGGATGAAAATTATGGGTTGCCATATGGGTTCCTGCTCACAAAAGCCTTTGAACAATTTGAGGTCCCCTTGGGGAACTCATAAACAAATATTCTTAATAAACACCTTGGAAGGATATGAGTATGCTAACAAAAATATGGGAATGGGCAGCAGTTCAACAATCTCTCAGCTTATTAATGCCAAAAATGTTGCAACTAGGAAATTAGACGGTTGAAGGCACATAATGTTATTCTTGAGTCTAAACTCAATCAGGACGGCAAGGAACCTAGTTCCAGCAATGATCGGGGAAAACAGGTTGCCTACCTCAAAGCTTAAAATGTGGAGTTGAGGAACCAAGTAGAGAACTTGAAAGAGCAGCTGATCAACAATCAAAGAGTTGTTAATACTTGCATGGGCAACCTCTCAAAGCCCTTTCTTCCTAGTCCTTTCCTTCTCTATCCAGTGTCCCCTATCTTACCCCTCTGCCAGCTTCTGTTTAATCTTACCGTGTCTTTTTATTGTCCATCATTTTCGATAGTGGAAATCTAATTTTGTTTTGACTAGTGTATGTTTGTAATTATGGTACTGCTATAATATTTTTTTCCCTAACTTAATGAGCATCGTAGTCTATTAATGCATGTAGCACTTTTGCATTCTGTTTTTAGATATGTTGCATGCACACAAGTGGCATGAGTTAACTTTGCTAGACTTCTTTTTACATTTATTTGACTAATTCTTTTTTATGATATCAAAAAGGGGAAGAAAATTGAAGTGGAGAAACAGGTTCTCAAGGGAAACATGGCTATTCTGCAATGGGAACAATATAGAGATCTAGATCTTGGTGGGAACTTCAATTCTAAGTTTGTCATCATCAACAAGGGGAAAATTAATAAGTTATGTGTCTTTGTATTTTAATAATTTAACAAACTTCATATGAGAACCAGATAGGGAAAGGTTCTTAAGGGGAATATGGCTATTCTGCAAGGGGAACAATATGGGAGATCTGGCTTTCTTAAGGAAAATTGATTAGTTGTGCTATTTTGTATTTTGATGATTTGCCAAATGCTCTCGAGGAACCTGATAAGGACCAGACATGACCATTTCCCTTGTTCATCGTACAGGCAACTTTACAATTGTAAAAGTTATTGCACTATATCAACTGACAACTGATATGTTACTTAAAAATTGAAAGGGAGGAAACAGGTTCTCAGGGGGAATACGGTTGATTCGTAGGGGAAACAATGTATAGATCTGGTTCTCAAGGGGAATATCAACTCTAAGTTTTTCATCATTAAAAAAGGAGATAACGATAAGTTATATGTTTTTTAATTTGATGATTTGACAAACTTCATGAGAGAACCAGATAAGGAACCTAAAACAATTAGTTTCTTTGCATTCAGAGTAACTAGTCATGTGTCTAGTTCAACTCTCAATAAAATTAGTTAAGGGAACAACATAGGGAACTGTAAAGGGAATAGATAGAGATTAGTTCCTCCAGTCACAATATAGGTCAATTCCTTATAGCTATTACTGAACACACAACAATGCAACAATCATTTTATGGAGCATACCTTATACCATATATTTGCTTACGTCATCCCAATGACCTCACACACACATATTATCAACCTGAGGCTAGGGATTTCATTGCCCTAACACTTGCAAAACCAAATATTGATTTTCTCTCTCAAGTTCTAGCTACCACCTCTCTCAGGAACAAAGTTGTTGCAACCTCAAGGACCATATCTAATGATTAAAGATATCTTAAGTTATTGTGTTTGTTGAGTCTTTATTATTTGTTCTTCATTTGTAATCCTACAATACTTTCAAGAAGTGTCTTTGTAGGAAAGATTTAAATTAGTGTTTGGTTTAGTTTTTTAACTAGAATTAGTCGAGGTTTGTTACTTTGTAATAAAGTTATTACAAAGAGGCTTGCAATAGAATTATTGCAAGTAGGTGTGGGATTAATATTTAATTCCTAGGTTACAATAGGTTGTAATCTAAAGTTGCTCGGTTAGTAAAGTTAAATTCCTATGAGTGTAGTTCATGGTTTTTAATCTCGTGAGCTAGGAGTTTGTAACAGCCCAGCCCGCTAGTGATATTCTCTGCTCTGGGCCTAGGTCCTCACGGGTTTAAAATGCGTCACTAGGATCTAAGGCTTGTTAACTTATATACCCAGCATCCCTCTTGTGTTTTTCCAATGTGGGACTCTGTATAAAATGTGGGGTATTACATACACCACCTTTATGGACTTAGCATCCTCACTGAGGTTTACCCCACCGCATGGGATTCTTCTAGACTCAGCACTAAGGTTTGCCCCGTCTAACCAAAATTTGCCTAAACTCAGTTGAACTCTGATCCACCATCGGCATGGCTAACACAAGAGTGGCTCTAATACTATTTGTAATAGCCCAGCCCGCTAGTGATATTGTCCACTCTGGGCCTAGGCCCTCACGGGTTTAAAATGTGTCACTAGTGTCTAAGGCTTATTAACTTATATACCCAGCATCCCTCTTATGTTTTTTCGATGTGGGACTTTGTCTAAACTTTGGGGTATTACATACACCCCCTTTATAGACTCAGCATCATCGCTGAGGTTTGCCCCATCGCATGGGATTTGCTTAGACTCACCACTGAGGTTTGCCCCGCCTAATTGGGATTTTCCTAAACTCAGTTTAACTCTGATCCACCATCGGCGTGGCTAACATAAGAGTGGCTCTGATACCATTTGTAATAGCCCAGCTCGCTAGTCATATTGTCCGCTCTGGGCCTGGGCTCTCACGGGTTTAAAATGCGTCACTACGATCAAAGGCTTGTTAAATTATATACCCAGCATCCCTTTTGTGTTTTGCTGATGTAGGACTCTGTCTAAAGTTTGGGGTATTACATACACCCTCTCTATGGACTCAGTGTCCTCGCTGAGGTTTGCCTCACCGTACAGGATTCGCTTAGACTCAGCACTGAGGTTTGCCCCGCCTAACCGGGATTCGCCTAAACTAAGTTGAACTCTGACCCACTATTGGCATGGCTGACATAAGAGTGGCTCTAATACCATTTGTAATAGTCCAGCTCGCTAGTGATATTATCCGCTCTGGGCCTAGGCCCTCACAGGTTTAAAACGCGTCACTAGGGTCTAAGGCTTGTTAACTTATATACCTAGCATCCCTCTTGTGTTTTTCCGATGTGAGACTCTATCTAAAGTTTGAGGTATTACATACACCCCCTCTATGGACTCAGGGTCCTCACTGAGGTTTTCCCCACCGCATGGGATTCGCCTAGACTCAGCATTGAGGTTTGCCCCGCCTAACCTGGATTTACCTAAATTCAGTTGAACTCTGATCCACCATCGGCATGGTTAACATAAGAATGGCTCTAATACTATTTTTAATGGCCTAGCTCACTACTAATATTATCTGCTCTGGGCCTGGGCCGTCACAAATTTAAAACATGTGGGACTCTATCTAAAGTTTGGGGTATTACATACACCCCCTTTATGGACTTAGCGTCCTCACTGAGGTTTGCCCCACCGCATGGGATTCGCCTAGACTCAGCACTAAGGTTCGCCCCACCTAATCGGGATTTGCCTAAACTCAGTTGAACTCTGATTCACCATCGGCATGGCTAACACAAGAGTCGCTCTGATACCATTTGTAACAATCCAGCACACTAGTGATACTGTCAGCTCTGGGTCTGGGCCCTCACGGGTTTAAAATGCGTCACTAGGGTCTAAGGCTTGTTAACTTATATACCCAGCATCCCTCTTGTGTTTTTCCGATGTGGAACTCTATCTAAAGTTTGGGGTATTACATACACTCGCTCTATGGACTCAGCGTCCTCACTGAGGTTTGCCACACCACATGCTTCCACCTAATCGGGATTTTCCTAAACTCAGTTGAACTCTGATCCACAATCGGCATAGCTGATACAAGAGACGCTCTAATACCCTAGTGACATATTTTAAACCCGTGAGGACCTAGGCCCAAAGCGGATAATATCACTAGCAGGCTGTGCTGTTACAGAGTTTTCCACGTAAAATACTGCTATTACTTATTATTGTATGTGTGTGCTGTGAGAACTGATAGAGAACCAGGTTCTTTACATAGTTTGGTGAACTCTTAGTTTAGATCATTTATGTTCTGAAAAATTGAACAGAACAATTAAAACTCATGACACATTTGCTAATTACTAAATAGTAGCCCTTTATAGTGACTACCTAATGTCATTTATACAGGAATAATGCATCAATATCTGCCCACGAGCCTCTGATTATTCACAATATCCACCCACAAACGATCCCCAAAGTTATAACAATTTATTAGAGAATCCATCTTTCTTTTTTCCTTATATCTTTTTCCTCTTTTCTTTTCTCTTCTCTTCATTAGAAAATTAAACAACATCATTTTGGGTTTTAGACAATTCAGGAGACTTGTCCCTCCTCGTTTTAGAGAACTACATTCTACTTCTATTTGAATCTATGAAATCCAATAAGTGCTACCACACAAAAGCCTATAAGTAGCATAGATTCATATTGCTACAATCTAACATAAAATAAGGGCTATTGTATTGAGTAACATCTTCGAACTAGGTTTCTTAGTACCTAAAATTCACTTTCCACCCTTTAAAGTATTCAATTGTTAATTGATACACCGAAAAATATATATACCAATGTTGATTTAGAATAAGGTACAAATAGAAATGGTGGATGAGATTTAATGATTCAGAATTAAGGTGTAATACTTTGCAGAAAGATCACGAAAGAATTGACCCCTCCTTCCCGTATGTTCATCGTATAGCAAAAACATCTTGAGGCTACTATATTTAATTTTATTAATCTAACCATACAAATTTTGATCTTTGAAAATTCAATGATAAAGATACACATCAACTTGAAAGTTGCTCCTGAGTTTGATCTTTGAAAATCCAATCGGATTGTTTCTTCTTGTACAAGTTAAGATTATTAAAAATAAAGATTTGTCATATACACTAATAACAAAATTCACTACCATGTTATAATAGGTTAGTTATCTTTTTTATAATATACAGTCAGACCTTTCTATAACAACACTTCACTAAAAGCCAAGATTTTTCTGTAACGACTCAACCGGTCATTTTACTTTCTAGAACTCTGTTCCCCTAAATAAGACTTCGTGCACTTCCTTTAACTGATTTATGACTTTTGGGGATGGATGGTTCAGGATTTAAAAGAGTTTGGATTGAAATTGGAACACTTGGTTCCTTAAGGTCGGCTTAAACTGCCAAGTTTGACTTCGGTCAAAAATTTTAGTAAACGACCTCGGAATGAGGATTTGATGATTCCAATAGGTTCATATGATGATTTTGGACTTGGACGTATGGCTTGATCAGGTTTTGGATGACCCAGGAATGTTTTGGCGCCTAATAGTGAAAGTTTACTCCTTATGGATTTTGAAGTTCTTTAGATTTGGTTTGGAGCGGGTTTTTGTGTTATCGAGGTCCAAATGGAATTCGGAGACCGGAAATAGTTTTGTAATGTCATTTAACATTTGAAGGTAAATTTTTGTGTCAATCTGAGCAGTGTAAGCTTGTTTCGTAACATTGGAAGTAAATGGAAGAAATTTAAGTTCATAAGTTTGAATCAATTGATTTTAGGGTGTGATTCCTAGTTTTAATGTTATTTTTGGCATTCCGAGTGTTCGAACGAGTCCATTTTATCAATTCAAACTTGTGGGTGTGTTCGGGCGGAGCCACGGGGCCCCCGAGCGTCAATCAAACGAGGCTCGAGCTAAATTGAAAAATGTGAGAAAGAGCTGAAGCTCCAGGATTCTGTCATAACCGCACCTGCATTTGACCAGCCGCAGGTGCGAGCCCGTAGAAGCGGCTAAGCTATTGCAGATGCGGCTATGGCTGGCCAGCCCAAAAGCCACTGAAGCGGCCTCCTTTCCGCAAAAGCGATTGGCTTTCTGCAGAAGCGATCCAACTAGCCCAGTGGAGTTCCGCAAAAGCAGACACTTTTTTTGTAGATGCGGTGGGCATAAGTACGGCACATGACCGCAAATACGGAAAATACTGAAGGCAGTGATCTTCATTTATTACGGGAGTTAGACGTTTTGGCTCATTTTTTACTCCATTATAGACAATTTTTGAGCTTTTTTAGAGGGATTCTTCACCAAGATTTTGGAGGTAAGTAATTCCTACTATATGTGAGCTAAATACTTGGATTTTGGGTTGATTAACATGTTTAGATTAGTGAAAATCATGGGATTAGAGTAAAACTTAGGTTTTTTTTTAAAATAAAAACAAGATTTAACCACGAAATTCGTTATGAAATGAAGTAAAAATCAAATATTCTTGATCCTTAGGTTATAGGTAAATTCCTTTGAAAATTTCCAGAATCCGAGCATGTAGGCCCGGGGATGAATTTTAAGGACCTTGCCTTTGGGGTTGAATAATCATTATAATAGTTGGAATATGAATTTTTAAACCTATAATGATTGGTTTTTACACTATTTGAATAGTTTCGGATTGTGCAGCTCTGGTTTGAGAGTTTGAACGCGTTCTTGAGTTAGAAGTAGGTATGAAACGAGGTAAGTCTCTTTTCTAACCTTGCAAGAGGAAAATTTTTCCATAGGTGAACTTAATTAATATATGGTTAATTGTGAGGGATACATAAGTACGAAGTAACGAGAGTCCGTACGTATCTACTATTCCTATTATGTCCAGGTAGTTCTAGGCTTACCCCATACTTTGTAAGTATTGTTATAGGATTTTAATTGTTGATTTGCATTGAATGGGACTAAGTTGAAGATGTCACGATTTCAAGGATTTCATGTAAATATTTATTTTTTTCAAAGATTGAGGAAAACATTAAGTTATATTTATACTTAACCACATCGCAAGCATATTCCGCGAGCCGGGAGATTATTTTCACTACTCTCATAGGAGCGATCGTTCACCTCGACAAGATAGTAAATGTATATATATGGTTGGAGCAATTCGACCCTCGGTGGTGCACAATTTACCTTTATGTTGGATCGAGCCAAACTTTCTCGATGGTATTTGTGTCTGATAATAGAATCAGAAACCTTAGAATTTATATAATTTATTTCTTGAAAGGTTACTTATTTTAAATGAGAAAAGTGCCTAGTTTTATTAATTGGATGAAAGAATTTTTGATAATTATTCTTGTTTGAGCTTATTTTTATCTAAATATATTGAGCTTCATATAATTGTATTTACTGGACCTAGTAAGTGTTGTAGTCGATCCCTCATCACTACTTCTGCGAGGCTAGGTGAGATACTTACTGGGTACATATTTCTACGTACTCATACTACACTTCTGTACTTGATTGTTTAGGCTTTGAGGCAGGTGCATCTGTCCATCAGTCCGGTGCATAGGGTGGACTCCTCAGCTTGAGACTTTTCGGTGAGCTACTCTTTTCAGCCGTTTTGTAGCAGCTGGAGTCTTTCTTTTGTCTTTATGTTCCTGTCTATTCCTTTTTCGGACAGTAGGATAGTAAGGTTATATATATACTAAATTCTTTCTTCTATTCTCTCACAAATGGTGAGAATGCGTATGGCGGACATTCCACGCAGCTGTCATATACCAAACTTCGGGTACACCACTCGCAGGCAGTGCCCAGCCAGTTATAGCAATGGTACCTGAACCCAGACCAGCTACGGACATCGATTCGAGAAGTTGTTAGCCAGATGGACTAGGATACACCCTCCTATTTTCAGAGAGCGTCATGAGGATGCCTAGGATTTCATTGATAGGTGCAGGGATAGACTGCACAACATGAGGATTTTAGAGTCCCACGGGGTAGATTTTACCACCTTCCAGTTAGAGGGCAGGGCCCATAGGTGGTGGCAATCTTACCTTCTTAGTAGACCAACAAGTTCTCCTCCCATGACTTGGGATCAATTTACACGGCTTCTATTGGATAGGTATATTCCACTCTCTCAGAGAGAAGAGTTACAATGTCAGTTTGAGCAGCTCGAGCAGGGTCAGATGTCTATGACCGACTATGAGGCGAGATTCTCCGAGTTGTCTCGCCATGCACTCATGATACTTCCAACGGATGCAGAGAGAGTGCAGAGATTTATTGCGGGGTTATACCTTGGTAATCGAGCTAGCATGGCCTGAGAGGTTGAGATGAGGGCTGGCTATCAGCTAGTTATGGAGATTACGTAGAGGATTGAGGATTAACGCTAGAAGGGTAGAGAGTAGTGCAGCAGGACAAGAGGGCCCGATTCTCTAGAGAGTTTAGAGGTGCCCTAGCTAGGGGCAGAGGTTTGTTTGGAGGGGCCAACCCAGCAGGCCCCCGTATTCAGCACCAGCACCACCTTCTCAAGGTGCTCCAGTGAGGCCTTATTTCAGTGTAATGCCGGAGAGTTCTTACGGCCCACCAACTATTCAAGGTTCCTCTGACGGGTATTCTGGTCATCAGGGTTCTTCTAGTGGATATTTGGGCCATCAGGGTCAGGCTTCAGGACAGTAGTCTATGTCACTGCGGGGTTGTTATGAGTCTGGTGATCTAGGTCACATGAAGAGGTTTTTTCCTACACTTTGGGGCAAGGCAGTACAACAGGGTCATCAGCCTATGATTACAGAACCAGCCGTCTGACTGGCTAGAAGTGGAGGACAGGTTGGTAGGGGTTGTCCTAGAAATGGAGGCCAACTAGGGGGAGTTCAGCCAGCTACTGTTCAGCTAGGCGAAGACCAGCCAGCCGACGCTCTAGCTAGATCAAATGCTTTCTCGGCCAGACCAAATACCGTGATCACAGGTATTATTTTCGTATGTGATAGGGATGCTTTGGTATTATTTGATCCAGGGTTTACATATTCATATGTGTCATCTACGTTTGCTCATTTTCTGGATATCCCTCGTGAGTCTTTGGTTATTTCGGCTTATGTATTCACTACTGTAGGTGATTTTGTTGTTGTGGATCTGATCTATTAGTCCTGTGTGGTTATATTCTATTGTTACGAGACTAGACCGGACCTTCTGTTACTTGACATGATCGACTTTGAGGTCATCATAGGCATGGATTGGTTATCTCCAGATCACGACATTCTTTATTGTCATGCCAAGACTATTACTTTAGGATGCTAGAGTTGCCGAGATTGGAGTGGAAGAGTTCCTTCATTAGCTCATCTTGTCAGGTTACCTCTTTTCTAAAGGCTCGACATCTGGTCGAGAAGCGGTGTTTGGCATACCTATTCTATGTTCAGGACACCACCGCAGAGTCTTTGACAATTGATTCAATGCCAGTAGTCCAAGAGTTTGCTGATGTGTTTCCTTCTGACCTTCCATACTTGCCACCGGATCGTGATATTGATTTCTGTATTTATTTGGCTCCAGGTACCCAGCCTATATTTATCCCACCATGCTGTATGGCACCGAAAGAGTTGAAAGAGTTGAAGGAGCAGCTTAAGAATTTGTTAGCAAAGCAATTTATGGGACCCAGTGCATCACCTTGGGGTGCACCAATGTTACTTGTGAAGAAGAAGGATGGGACTATGTGGATGTGCATTTATTACTGACAGTTGAACAAAGTCACCATCAAGAACAAGTACTCATTGCCTCGTATCGATGATTTGTTTGACCAGTTGCAGGGTGCTAAAGTGTTTTCTAAGATCGACTTGAGATTGGTGTACCACCAGTTAAAGATTTGGAACTCGGATGTTCCGAAGACTGCCTTCCGTACTAGATATGGTCATTATGAGTTTCTAGTGATGTCCTTCGGCTTGACTAATATCTCAGTGGCATTTATGGAGTTGATGAACAGGGTGTTCAGGCCTTATATTGATTCCTTTGTTATTGTTTTCATTGATGACATCTTGATTTACTCACGCAGCTTGGGGGAGCATGAGCATCATTTAAGAGTGGTGCTTCAGACATTGCGAGGGCAGAAGCTATATGCTAAGTTTTCCAAGTGTGAGTTTTGGCTAGAGTCTGGGGTATTATTGGGGCATGTTGTATCAGGAGAGGGTATTAAGGTGGATCACAAAAAGATTAAGGCAGTTCAGAGTTTGCCATGTCCCAGTTTGGTGACTGAGATGAGGAGTTTCCTGGGGCTTGCAGGTTATTATCACTGATTTGTGCAGGGCTTTCCCTCCATTGCAGCACCTCTGACTAGATTGATCCATAAGGGTGCTCCCTTCTATTGGTCCGATGATTATGAGGTGAGCTTTCAAAAGCTCAAGATAGCTTTGACTACAGCACCAGTTCTAGTGTTGCCTTCCAGTTCGGAGATGTATACTGCGTATTGCGATGCTTCATACGTTGGCTTGGGTTGTGTATATATGAAAAAGGGTTGAGTTATTGCATATGCTTCACGTCAGTTGAAGATTCATCAGAAGAATTAACATGTGCACGACCTGGAGTTAGCAGTGATTTTCCATGCTCTTAAGATATGGAGGCATTATCTGTATGGGGTGTCATATGAGATTTATACTAATCATCGCAGCTTGCAGCACTTGTTCAAGCAGAGGAATCTCAATTTGAGGCAGCATAGATGGCTTGAGTTACTAAAGGATTATGACATTACCGTTATTTGTCACTCGAGCAAGGTGAATGTAGTCACGAATGCTATAAGCATGAAAGCAAAGATTATGGGTAGTTTGGCATTCATAACAGTAGAGGAGTGGCCACTAGCTTTGGACATTCAGTCCTTGGCTAACAGACTTGTGAGGTTGTATATTTTAGAACCCAGCCGGATTATTGCATGTGTTGTTGCCTAATCTTCATTATTGAGGCAAATCAAGGCTTGGTAGTTTGATAATCCGCATTTAGCAGTTCTCAGAGAGACGGTACTACAGGGTGGTGCCAAGGAGGTTTCTATCAGTGAGGATGGTGTTCTGCGACTCCAGGGTCCCCTTTGTGTTCCTAATGTCGACTGTTTGAGGGTAAGGATTTTTGAGGAGGCACACAGCTCCCTATACTATATTCATCCAGGTTCTACGAAGATGTATCATGACCTGAGACAACATTATTGGTGGCGACAAATGAAGAAAGACATAGTGGAATATATAGCTAGGTGCTTAAATTGCCAGCAGGTCAAGTGTGAGCACTAGAGGCCAGGGGGCCTACTTCAGTAGATGACTATACCTGAGTGAAAATGGGAGCGCATTACTATGGATTTTGTAGTTGGGAAATGGGAGCGCATTACTATGGATTTCATAGTTGGGTCACTGCGGACTTTGTAGAAGTTTGATGTGGTTTGGGTCATTGTCAATAGGTTGACCAAGTTGGCACACTTCTTTCCAGTTGTGTCTACATATACTTTTGAGAGGTTGGCCCAGATTTATATTCGGGAGATAGTTCAATTGCACAGTGTGCTTGTTTCCATCATATCAGATAGGGGCCCTCAATTCTGCTTACATTTTTAGAGAGTTGTTCAGAGTAAGTTGGGGACCCGTATGGAGCTCAGCACAAATTTTTATCCTCAGACCGATGGACAGTCGAAGTGGACAATTTAGATAGTAGAGGACATGACGAGAGAATGTGTGATTAAATTTGGAGGGCAGTGGGATCAGTTCTTGCCTTTGGCCAATTTTCCTTATAAGAAGAGTTATTATCCAGCATCGAGATGACTCTATTTGAGGCTTTATATGGCCGGCGATGACATTCCCCTATCAGGTGGTTTTAGCCTAGCGAGGTTAAGTTATATGGTACTGTTTTGGTAAATGATGCCTTGGAAAAGGTAAAGATAATTCAGGAGAGACTTCGCACGGCACAATCCAGACAGAAGAGTTACGCAGATCAGAAGGTGCATGATGTATTATTCATGGTCGATGAGAAAGTTCTCTTGAATGTCTCACCGATATAGGGTATTATGAGATTCGGGAAGAAAGGAAAGTTGAGCCCAAGGTTTACAGGCCCATTTGAAGTATTGAGGCGAGTTGGGGAGGTTGCTTATGAGTTTGCTTTACCTCTTATCCTATCAAGGGTTTATCCATTTTTCACGTGTCTATGCTTTGGAGGTATCATGCAACTTCTCTTATGTGTTAGAATTTAGTAGTATTCAGCTATATAAGAACTTGGGTTATGAGGAGGAGCCAGTTGTCATTGTTGATAGACATGATAGCCAGTTTAGATCTAAGAGGATTTCTGCAGAAGGTCCAGTGGAGGGGCCAACCAGCCGAGGAGGCGACTTGGGAGTTCGAAGAGGACATGTGGAGCAGATTTCCACACTTATTTAGCGCTTCAAATTTCGGATCTAAACCCGTTCGAGGATGAATATTTGATTAAGAGGTGGAGAATGTAACAACCCGATCTGTCATTTTCCTTTCTAGAACCCTTTTCCCCTAAATAGAATTTCCATACTTGTCATAACTGATTTATGACTTGTGGGGATGGTTGGTTTGAGATTTGGAAGATTTTGGGTTGAAATCGGAACATTTGGTTTCTTAAGGTTGGCTTAAAAGGTCAAGTTTGACTTCGGTCATTATTTTGAGTAAACGACCTCGAAACAGGATTTGATGGTTCTAATAGGTTCATATGATAATTTCGGACTTGGAGGAATGTCCGGATCGGGATTTGGATGACCCGAGAATGTTTTGGCGCCTAATAGTGAAAGTTGATTTCTTAAAGATTTTGAAGTTCTTTAAATTTGGTTTGGAGCGGGTTTTTGTGTTATCAAGGTTTGAAAAAAATTCTGAGATTTGTAATGTCATTTAAGACTTGCACACAAAATTTGGTGTCAATCCGAGTAGTGTAAGTGTGTTTCGTCACATTGGAATAAATTGAAGAACTTGAAGCTCATAAGTTTGAATCAATTGATTTTAGGGTGTGATACCTAGTTTTAATGTTGCTTCCGACATTACGAGGGTTCGAGCGAGTCCATTTTATCATTTCGAACTTGTGGGTGTGTTCGGGCGGGGTCTCGGGGGCCCCGAGTGTCAATCTGAAGCTCCAAGTTTTTGTCATAACCGCACCTACGGTTGGCTAGTCGCAGGTGCAAGCCCACAGAAGTGGCTAAGCCATCGCAGATGCGGCCATGGGTGGCCAGCCCAGAAACCGCAAAAGCGGAATTGTAGAAGCATTTGGATTTCTGTAGAAGCGGACCAACCAACCTAGTGGAGTTCTGTAGAAGCGAATACTTTTTTCGCAGATGCGGTGGGCGCAGAAGCGGCCCAAGACCGCAGATGCGAAAATCACTGAAGGCAGTGACCTTTATTTATTATGGGAGTTAGACGTTTTGGCTCATTTTTCACTCCATTGTAGATGATTTTTGAGATTTTTGAGAGGGGTTCTTCACCAAGCTTTTGGAGGTAAGTAATTCCTACTATATGTAAGTTAAAATACTTGAATTTTGGGTAGATTAACATTTATAGACTAGTAAAAATTATGGAATTATACTAAAACCTAAGTTTTTGATAAAAATAATATTTAACCACAAAATTTGTTATGTAATGAAGTAAAAATCATATATTCTAGATCCTTAGGTTATGGGTAACAACTTCCTTTGAAAATTTTTGGAATCCGGCCACGTGGACCCAGAGGTTAAGAACCTTGCCGTTGGGGTAGGAAATTTATTTTAATAGCTAGAATATGAATTTGTAAATCTATAATGATTGGTTTTTACACTACTTGAATAGTTTTGGATTGTGCGGCTCCGGTTTGATAGTTTGAACGCGTTCTTGAGTTGGAAGTAGGCTCGAAATGAGGTAAATCTCTTTTCTAACCTTTGTGAGAGATAAATTTTACCATAGGTGAACTTAATTAATATACGATTAATTGTGAGGGCTACATATGCACGAAGTGACGAGAGTCCATACGTAGATACTATTCTTGTAATGTCCGGGTAGTTCTAGGCTTACACCACACTTTGTAGGTACCGTTATGTGATTTCAATTGTTGATTTGCATTGAATGGGACTAAGTTGAAGATGTAAAGGTTTCAACGATTTCAAGTAAATATTTACTTTGGTAAAGATTCAGGAAAATATTAAGTTATATTTATACTTAACCGAGTCGCAAATATATTCTGCAAGCAGGGTGATTATTACACTACTCTCATTAGAGCAGGTCGTTCGCCTCAGCAGGATAATAAATGTGTATATATGGTTCGGGGTGTTCGACCCTCGACGGTGCACAATTTACCTTTATGTTGGATCGGGCCAAACGTCCTCGGTGGTATTTGTGTGTGATAATAGAACTGAAACCCTTATAATTTGTATGATTTATTGTCTGAAAGGTCACTTATTTTAAATGAGGAAAGTGCCTAGTTTTATTAATTGGTTGAAAGGATTTTTAATAATTATTCTTGTTTGAGCTTGTTGTTATCTACATACAATGTGAATTAAATATATTAAAATTCATATTATTATATTTGATGGCCCTAGTTAGTGTCGGAGTCGATCCCTCACCACTACTTCTATGAGTTTAGGCGAGATACTTACTGGGTACATATTTCTATATAATCATGCTACAGTTCTGTATTTGATTGTACAGGCTTTAAGGCAGGTGCATCTGGCCATCAGCCTAGTGCGTAGAGTGAACTCCTGAGCTTGACTCTTTCCAGTGAGCTACCCTTTTGAGCCGTTCTACAGCAGTTGGAGTCTTTCTTTTTCCTTTATGTACATGTCTATTCCTTTTCCAGACAGTAGGATAGTATGGTTATATATACTCTGTCACACCTCCCTTTTACCTGAGAGGGATATAAGGGAGCTTTTCCAATTAAAGTGATATTATTCGAAATGTAATTATTTATTTATT
>MU738974.1:2900-10400 GCA_026770625.1 Nicotiana glauca | reverse complement strand
AATAGATACCTTGATTTAAATCTAAGCTTATGATTGAATTAGGCAAATTAGCTAATTAGCCCTACTTTACTGAGTAATTAATCTAAACAAACCTAAATTCAAAACAACAAATAAAAGAAAGACAACAAAAGAAAGAAGAAAAATAGAAACAATGATACGATAACATTTAATAGCTAACCTAATTAACCTAAATTTTATTAAATTAAACAAAGCTATGAGTTAAAAAAATTGCATGCAACTTAGATAAATGTCTCATCAATCAAATTAGAACAATTAAGAGAAAAACAAAACAGCTGATAGCAGAAAAGAAACCAAGCAAGAAAAGGAAAAAGAAAAAAAGGACAAGGGGTATACCTAAACTAGATTTTACCGATTTGGGACCAACACCTAGTCACCAAAAATCCTTATGCCAAAAGACCCATCAAGAATTTGAATACCTAATGGGACATCTTGGCACGAGGAACTTTGAAGAAAACCAGCTATACCAACAGCCCTTAGGGTTTCTGGGTTTTTTTTTAGTTTTGAAAATTAAAGTATTTGTTTTTGGATTGAAGGTGGTAAGAGGTGTGATTCTGGGGAGATTTGAAGGTTGAACGGAGAAGCTGGAACTTTGCTGAAGTTTCGGTGTAACGACCCGACTGGTCGTTTTACCTTTTTGGGAATATGTTCCCTTAAATAAAAATTTTCTGTGCTTGCTTTAGCTAATTTATAACTTGCGGGAGTGGTTGGTTCAAGATTTAAAAGAGTTTTGAGAGAAATATGCCCATTTGATTCTTTAGAATTTTTCTAAAAACTAAGTATGACTTTGGTCAATATTTTGAGCAAACAGATCCACATTCGTGATTTGATGATCCCGGAGGGTCCGTGGGAAAATATGGGACTTGGGCATATGTCTGGAATCAAATTCCAAGGTCCCTAGCCTGAGTAATAAATTTTTATTAGAAATTGTTAATTTTAAAGTTTTAAGGATTTAAAGAAAGTAAGTAATGATTGATTTCATGGGTATCGGGCTCGTATATTGGTTCTGAAGCCTAGTACAGGTCCAAAATATCATTTAAGACTTGTTCGTAGCATTTTGGCCCGCTATAAGAAAATTAAGAACTTGAAGTTCAAAGGTTTGATTCAATTGATTTTTGGAGGTGATTCTTAGATTTAGCATTGTTTCGGGCGTTCCGAAGGTTCGAGTAGGTCCGTTTCGTGATTTTAGACTTGCCAGTATGTTTGGGTGGGGCCTGGAAGCCCCGACCATCAATCGAACGAGGCTCGAGTGAAGTGGAAAAATTTGAGAAGTGCTAAAGGTTGATAATTCTGTCATAACCGCACCTGCGGTTGGTGGACCGCAGGTGCAAGATTGCAGATGCGGTCCTTGCATTGCAGAAGCGGCTCAGGTAAGCCAGGCCAGGAATCGCAGAAGCGGCTCCGCAGATGTGGCCTGGAGACTGCAGATGCGGTCCCAGCTCTTTGGCCCATTTTCGCAGGTGCGACCCATCTCTCGCAGATGCGGGACCGCATATGCGGTCCCCTGACCGCATATGCGGAAATCGCTGGGCAGTGAGGTTCATTTAATATGGGTTCTAAGTCATTTTTATCATATTTTCACTCCTTCATTAGGCGATTTGGGAGCTTTTGAGAGAAGGACTTCACTTAGCATCTTGAGGTAAGTGTGTGCTACCTATTTCTAGTTTAATATCATTGTCTTAGGTAGATTAAACACTAGTATTAAGGTGAAATCATGGGGTTAGAGCAAAAACCTAGGGCTTTAACAAAGCTTAGATTTAACTGTGAGCACATGATTTTTGCCCTAAGCAAATTATTCCTAAAATTCCCAATAAAATAATTTCCTTATTATTTTACAATTTTGTGAATTTTGTTGGAATTTGTGTTAATTAGTTGCATAATAATTCATAGAAAATATATAAAAATAGGCATGCGCATTAGGATTTTAATTTTGCAATTTTGGTATTAATACATTTTTGAGAACAATTTAAAGAAAATCAAAATAATATTGTATGAAAATTATCATAAAAGTAGAAATTAATTAGTTTTAAATTAGCGAAAATCATAAAAAATAAAAGAAGTGATAATACAAAAGAAATACAAAAAATACAAAAGAAAATAAATACAAAAATACAAAAGAAAATAAAATACAAAATACAAAAGAAAGTATAAAATACAAAATACAAAACAATTACAAGTAATTGGGCTAATACAATAATTGTATCGGTAATATACTAGCCCAAGTTGACTCAGGCCCAAAGAAATACCTGGTCCGCCCATTTCTCATATCAAAAGACCCCGTCTAAGCTTAAGAAATCTGGATCGTTGATTTACTTGATCAAACGGTCAGTTATACAAACCAGGCAATAAATCAAACGACGACGTTTAAGTCGTCAAATCCTGGCCATTCATTTGTTTGATCTAATGGGCAGGATTGGATCGTCACTTAAATAAGACGACGTCGTTTCAGAGCTCAATAGATCCTAGCCGTTAATACATTTAATCCAACGGTTCAGAATATTAGATGCTTTTTAAATATATCACATATACATACACTTATTCATTTCATCTTCCTCGTTTCTGAAAGCAAACCCTAGCCGCCCCCTTTTCTTTCAACTTCTCGCCGGAAATTTTGCCGGCGGGAGACGCGACTTTCTCCAATGGTATCACCATTAACACCGGGGGAAGCCCTGAGCCTCCTCTCCCACCCCTCATAATTGGTTTCCTTCGAATAAGGCCTGAACTTCTCGAATATTAGTTTAAGTATCGCTGGAACCCTTCCTCCGGCGAACACAACATTGTCCAAACTAACCTAAAATCACACCAAACCACCTCCTAACCATCCTTTACCCAACCATCACGCCCTTTTATCTCAAAACTCTCCAGAAACGTTCAAATATTAAATTGAACTTTCTGGTTAATTGTTTTTTTAATAAATCCCCAAAATTTTGGACCATGACATCTCCAATCAGGTGTTCTTTCATGAAAAACACGTGGTTAGGTATGTTACGGATCGGAATTTTGGACGATAGGGGTTCCAAAGGCTGGCCGGAGTTCTTGATTTTTTTTAGTAAGTCTTTCTTTGTTTCTTTCCTTATTTTATTATTTTTATTGCTTGCATGCATGAATTTTGTTGACTGTAAATCTTCATTTTGTTGAATTATGTTTGAAAATCGGTTATGAATTGGATACTAATTCTGTCATGATTAGTTTTTGTTTACTTGTAAACTAGTTGATAGCAATTTAATAGTATGATATCAGTAACCGATTTTATATTAATGATGTTAATTGATAAGTAGTTAGCGAGATTGGTTATAACTGTTTTAAATTCGATTAGTGTCCAGTTATGTGTTAAATTCAGATTAATTCTAATAGTTAGTTGGTTATAGTTAAATAGTTAAATCTGGGGTTAAAAGGGGGCAATAGTTTAACGGGTAAAACCAATTTAGTTTTAGGGGTGTTTTGGGAATATTACAAGGGTCGGGTGTAATAAATCTAAGTAACAAGGGTAGTTTGGACATAAAAAAAGGGTAGGTTTATTAAATACAGTAAATGTCAAAAGGAGGTAAGGGTAGCATAGGAATTATAATAGGTAGGGAATCATCTAGAAGGGGCTTTAGTGTAGAGGTCAATATAATAAGTGCAGTAACTTGGTTAACAAGTCACAAGTTGGGGGTTTGATATGTAATATCTAAAATTAAAAGAGAGGAAAAATAAGTAAAAAGGTCCAGAACATTCTGTCCCCAATTGGTGCCTATAAAAAGGCACCTTATTGCCTTGATTCACAAGGAAAAAAACCCTAAAAATTCCCCAAGTTTTCATCTCCAAAATTTCCCTAAAAGTGCTCTCTAATTTTCAGATCTAAATTCGAAATTCAACATTCAAAAGCCAAAAAAAAAAAAATAACAAACAAAGCAAATAAAAAAAAACTACTATTTCATTGGAATCTTCAGTTAATTTCAAGCCTTCATAGTTCAAAGTCTGGTGTTTGAGGTTTTAGAGGTTCATTAGACCGATTTCGAGTGGTTTTGGGTCCTGTTGAGATAGTTTTGGGTTGAGTTCTGGTTTGTTGAAAGCTTCAAGTGTATTCCAATCCATTTGCGAGTTTAATAGGTTTAATTTGAATGTTGTTCGTCTATTACTGTGCCTGGGATTAGTGCATCATTTCTGAATTTCAAATTGTCTTCCTGTTTCTGTGACCTGCTGTGATCCTGCTATTTGCTCAATTTATTAGCTGATCTCCTCTCCTTCTTACTTGTATCTCAATTTCCAGGTATGTCACTAGACTCAAGTGATATTGGATAATGAATCAGCATGTATGCACACGCTTGAAGTTTAATGATGAAGAACTATTTGCTTTGGCCTGGAATTTTCAATTTAGTTGAACTGTCTAAACAACTTTGAACGTGTTAATTGGAACTTAATGGACTGAAACTGTTTGTATTAGTTGGACTATTAAACTCTGGATCTGAATTCATTTTTCCTGAGCCTGTAGCTTCAATGAAATGTAGTTGAACTCCTGTGATAGTTGTAGTTTAGAATTGGAATATACAACTTCCTGTATATGTTAAGTCCTGGTGTAATAAACAGCTTTTAGTAATAGCCTCAAAATTTGGTCCTATAGTCACGAGTTCCATGAGTGAATAATGTTAGTTTGAATAGCATACTGAATAATGTTAATGAATGATGTTAGTTCCTAATAATAGTTCTTAAACACTTGATTTTCTTTTTTCATTAGTTATAAAATTGGTCCAAATGATTCCAGTAGTAAAATGAGTGTAATCATATGATCTTGGAAATGGGGTCAAAAATGATTTGTTAGCATATAGATCTCGCTAATTCTGCATATGCTCCGAGTTGAAGGAAACAAGGAATTAAAAGTAAGATTAGTGTTAAGTTTGGTTAATAGGAATGAAATCTGGAGGATTACCAGTATGGATTTGGGCTTACAACATAATAAGACATGAACCCTGCAGTTTTAAATCGTTGTTGCAGTTAAATTATGACATTACTTTGCCTGAAATTGTAGCTGAACAGGACAATTTTCAGAAGTGCATCATTGTTGTTTGGGCTCGTTTGGAGTAAGCCCAAACGCTAGGCTTCCTCCCATTTGGTTCCTTTCTTACCTGGGCCAAAGCCTGCGATTGATTGAATTCATATGAGTTCATGGACTCAAGTATAACATTTATTAAACAATAACAATTAAGTTAGGGTTTTTTCTTTTATTATTAGAGACAAATTAAGTAGAGAATTATAGTTTGCTTTAGGTTTACCCTGTTAAATAATGAAACGACATGAACCTCGCTACACAGAACAAACAAATGGCGGGGTCTTCGATAAATGTCATACTAAAAATACCTAGACTTTGGGATAGGCCGTTTAGCGAATTTCACGGTTTTTCCCAAAATAATGACGCGTTAGTCACTTTAGGCACGATAGTTTAATAAAATTACCTTCCTAAATACGGGTGCACATTTATGTGACCCAAATCCAAATCTCAACGAAGTCGAAATGTGTTAAAAGCCACGGGCGTACTGGTACGGCGTGGTTTGTGATACATTTTCACGACGTTGTAATTCTTGTAAAATAAATAATAAATATAATAAAAGCGGATTATTAACAAAATGGCACATAAAAATAGAACATATTTTGAAATCAGATAAAATCAAATATAACAGTTGAGCGACCGTGCTAGAACCACGGAATCCGGGAATGCCTAACACCTTCTCTCGGGTAAACAGAATTCCTTATCCGGATTTCTGGTTCGCGACTATTAAACAGAGTCAAACCCTTCCTCGATTCGGGATTCAAACCGGTGACTTGGGACACCATAAATCTCCCAAGTGACGACTCTGAATAAATAATAATAAATTCTGTTCCGATTGTCCTTTAATTGGAAAAACTCCTTTTTATTATACCCTTCCCCGGGAGTAGCCAAAAAGGAGGTGTGACAGCTCTGGCGACTCTGCTGGGGAAGAAGAAACCCAAAATCTCTGGTTCAGGGTTTAAGAATTCGAGCTCAGTTAAATTGTTGTATTTGTTTATATCTGATTTTCCTATATGTTCATGATTAATGTGCTAAATGTTTACCGCTTTGATATTACTTGAACTGTATATAAAATTGTGCTGAAAACCCTTCTCTTCTTACCTCCGGGGAGGTGCTTACTGGTTGAGACTCCCCATTCTGTTAGTGTCATACCCAAATAAAAAAAAGGCCGGACAAGTTATTAAGCCGGACGATCCCGCGGGTCCCCGATACGTAGCCCCCTCCTCGACTCGAGTTGTCCGCTCGGGTATGCAGTTTAGAACAAAATAACCAGGTTTTGAACCTAGAAATAGGACGTTTATTTGCATCATATCTGACTTAGGGGACTCAACACAGGGGTTGGGTTCGTCTAGGACAGGTAACCCAAATATGAAAAGACCATCATGATTATATGTTGTATTTATTTGTCTCGAGCCATCATGCCGACCGGTTAGGAAAAAAGAATTGAGTGAAAAGAAAAGAGAAAATAACAATTGTTGATATTCAAATTGCTATTGAAACTTTGTCGAAAATTGGTGGATTTATAAATAAGAAAATTGTTGATTTTAGAAGTTTTGGGTTATGGAAATAAATAAAATTTTGTTATTTTATTCTCGAAAATTAGAAAATATAAATAAATTTGCCAATAAAAAATTTTATTTGAAAATTTTGTCATTAAAATAGTTGGAATGATTTAATTTTGTCAAAAATAGTTTGTCTAAAAATAATTTGACTGAACTACGCCGGTTTTATTCTCGTCTTTCGGGGCGTGATACGTAGGCAACCCTTAAACGGGTCCAATCACACTTTTTGCAAAAAACAGCCAAAAAATGTCAAACTTTTGAATTTTTATCATAAATCAAGTGATGTCGTTTTGTCAAAATGGCCGAATGTCCTGAAAGGGCGCCGGAAGGCTATTTGTGCAAAAACGGCCACTTTTGAGTCATTTCTCCAAATTAGAAAGCATAGCCTTAAAATCTTCATTTGGAGTGCTGAAATGCCGTATTTGCAAATTGGGCTTTATTTTGGAGATTAAAATTGTGAAAATATATTGACTTTTTTTTTTAGGGTCATAATAAGTGATTAAATCATTTNTATCATCAGAGCCTTGGTTACTTGTTGGGATCCATCACATAACGTATTTAATTTCTCGGACTTCGAGCTTACCCCAACATTAGAGGAAGTTTCCAGTTACATTGGGAAAGATGAGGTTCCCCTGAAGAACAAATACTTGGTTGCTCCAAGGGCTGTTACCGTTCACAGATTTTTAGATTCCCTGAAAATAGCCCGGAGTGTTCATAATGAAGATTTGGCGAATGGTTTTTGTACTATGAAATTCATATATCATAGATATGGTCATATCGGAGGCTTTAACAACCTGGGAAACAAGATCTGTAGCAGAGCAAATCGAGCAAAATGGGAGGAGCACAGACGTATCACTTTCATGGTAGCTTTCTTGGGTTTGATAGTGTTTCCAA